>JBAMDN010000986.1:0-18089 GCA_037074945.1 Tetracladium marchalianum
CAATACCTTTACTATTAAGTACGTTACGTGTATATATTAGTATTTCGTGACCTGTAAGTACCTTAAATCTACCTTTAAACAGATAAAAGTCGTTCTAGAACTCTTCCTAGAGACCTTCTCCTCTGTATTTATAGAATTTATACTACTTTACCCGCTATTAGACCTATCTTAAGAGCTTCTATTAGGGGTATTTAGTCTAGTCTACTGTCTTATCTTCGTTAGTAAATAACTAGTATATCTATATAAGTTCGTCTAGTGTAACCGATCTACTATTAACCTCCTCTTCTTCGGCACTAGATAGAGCTATTTTAGGTATATTTTAGTGTCGTAATTAAGAAGTGTTATTAGGGAGTAATGTTTATTTACGTTACTAATAGGTCTTAGTAACGACTGTCGGAGGATATGTTACTAACAGACTTGTGCCCTTTCAGGTCGGTAGGAGCTTGTATAAGAGGTCTGGTGAGTTGTAAAGGGGGTTATATATATTATAAACAAGTTATAAGAGTCGTAGAGGTGTTTTCGAAGGGTAGTGGTTAGAAATAGTAGTGTCGAATAGTAGTAGTAGGGGGAGGGGGGGTTTCGAAGATTAGCTTAGCGTAAAGTAATCACTTCTGCTACCTTGAAATTAACCTTACTAATCTGTGTACTCTATGTAAGTACACTGATTAGTGTTAGTTATACTAAATTAACTATCCGTGAGATATAATTCACGTGAAAGGGAGACTATACAGGTCTAATGAATATGTCGTATTCTTAGTGTTATAAAGTCTAAAGAGGGAGAGTGGCCGAGGCCACTGCCCCTCGATCTAAGTGTCTATCTGCTAAACGGCTAAAGGCAAGACACGTGGTCATATGATATCGCGATTCACTCGAGAGTGAAACGCGTCCTGTGACACGTTTGAGTTACCAACAGAGTATGTACTCATCTTATAATATCGGATTTAATGCCCACTGACAGATATCAAATTCACTCTACCACTTTGCCAGCTATAATGATCAGTGATCTGAGGATATACCATAGAGTGGGCTGAACTAGGGGCGGAGATTGTACATAGGATGGCGTTTACAATGAGAGCATCTGCCGCGCTTCACCTTGCTGTCACGACCTCTAGAACTTCGAAGAATTAGAACCGAAATTAAATCAAGGCAGAATAATCCAGAGTGGCGAATCCTTGGAGTCTCATTCAAAACCAGGTGGTAACGCTCTCTGCCCCCATTCAGATGGCATCGGAAATCGGATGGGCACAAGTCGAGTAAATTTTAAAGATTGTGTTGGATGTTTAAGAAACTGGAGCACGGACTTCAGCAGACAGGCTAATTTGGTTTGTGGGAAATTCTCATTTCTCTCCCAATATCCCGTCTCCATCGTTCTATCATTTCCCGAAATAAGATGTGGCAGATTTGAAACTCAGTATCTAGATATACAATTTTCAAGGCTCCTCTTCTTGCTCCTCTTCTTGCCGGATATCAATTCATCAGTGGCTGTGGCAAGACACGCACTTGGGCTCCCATGAAGGCTTTTATTACCATTGAGAACAAGTATCTCTCCTGACCACTAAATTTCCGGTCGCAGCGCATGACTAATTGCTATATCGACTGCCGATTTCCTAAATCCCGGCGCTCGTCCCAGCATAACCACATCCTTCAAAATACCTGCCACTCAGTCAGCCTGCGCACAAAACCTGGGAAAATCTTTCGACACACATTCAGCGAATCTTTGTACATCAAAACAGAGTGTCGACGGCATATGCTCCGAAACCTCTGGCTCCTGGTTGCCAAAACCAACTTTCTCGTGTCCCGAGACTGCAGTTGTAGTTCCTAGCCTCAGTCCGCCTGCCTTAGGCTGCACGGGAAAAACCGTAGTTCCATGATCAATCATAACCCCTCTTTCCCTCAAGTACGCCTCCACATCACACGAATCCATCCACACACCGCCATACCCAAACATCTCCAAAAACCGAATATACCTCTCATCCTGATCCTCCGTCCCGACCTGAAAAGGCACACTCCCTAGAATCCTCTTCGGCAACCTGGTATTCTCCGGCAACCCTAACCTCCCTTGTAAGTCTTTTCTCTGATAGTGCGTCCCCGCACCACCAATTGTATAGAAAGGAAGGCCGGGGAGCTCTAGTAACTCATTATTGCCACGATGAAGTAATCTTTCGAAATAAGGTTGCATTTTACTCTTATCAGCAATACATTTCACAAGTCTGAAAACGCTATAGACTGTTTTCGGATCTGTTGCAGGATTGATGAAAAGCCTATATGTGTGCTCTAGACATAGCCGCTGGAGACGTCGACCAAACGTCGATTCATGGAAACTGTAGCTGTAGTCCTGTCGGAAGAGGGTTGGACTTGGTGCTGGTATCCAAGTGCCCTGATGTGAAGGCAAGCGAGGCGTGCTAGGACGGCGGTAGTCTTCGACTTGGATTATAGGTAGAAAGTCGTCATCATCTACTTCAGGGATCTGAAATCCAAAGATTGTATTGTCATGAGGAAGTGGTGAGAATGGGCGGCTGGGAGCTTGGGAACTTCGAGCTGGGCTGGAATAGCTGTTGTCACCGGAGCTTGTGGCACCTGATATGTTTGGAGGGCTTCCCAGAAGCGACTCTGATTCCTTTTCAAAGAGGAGTAGTTCGGCTGTTTGCTTCAAAAGTGTTGAGAGCTCCGGCTCTGACCTGTGGAGATTCGATATCAGAGCTTTGTCGTAGAATGTAGAGAAAACTCGTCTCTTCCTCTGTGCTTCCATTTCGAGCTCTTCGACACATCTTTGAAGCGTCTGAGCTAAAGTCTGGTTCTTTGATCGGAAGGTCTGTTGAGCTAGCCTGATCTGTGCCCGGCGTTGCTAAATAGGGTGAACAAGTTACCAGCGCCTAAAGTTTCGGATATATAATATACTTACAGCGGTAGGATCTCCCTCAGCAGTCACCAGCCTGGGCCGACCACGACGCCTCCCACCTGGTCGCGGCTGGCTAGGCCCATCATTGGGTGGAGGATCGTCCATTCTGCCATCCAGTCAGACTGGTGGCCTCAGATTCCCACAGAAATAAGTCAGTGTAAAGCGCAGCGACGGACTAATTCGACAGGTTGGAATGCCGAGTGCTGATGGTGCAACAGCGTGGAATGAGGATGCTTACAATCGCCTCGTGGAAGCTGAGCCGTTGTACTGAGCCCTACGCCCTATCTAGTGTAGCTTCTACCAAGACTAGAATGACGCTTTTGGCACCCTTACCCCCTTTTGCTGAGATTAAATGGATGAATGGAGGTACCTTGGTATCGTGGTCCCCGGTAGTTTTTTTTAGTAGTTTTTTTTGAAGATCTGTTGAGGTGAGTTTTCAACATTTCGAGGGTTAAGTTTTCCCCTTTGTAATGTTCTCCGTGTCCGGCGCCCACTTGATTATAATCAGGTTTCCGGAGGCACAGACCGTTATCTAGTGGCTAAGCGAAACAACCGAGCGTTTTGTCTTTCCGTCGTTGTCAAACATGACATTATTAATCGGTTGAACTTAGATTATCAGAACGTACTCCTTCTGGGATACTCTACTCCGATATTTGTAACGGCACGAAACAGTATACAACTACAGTAGAGGCATATGGGACTGCGTAGGGTACATTAACGTATACTGAATACTATACTCCTTTAAAGTCCATTCAGAAACAGTGTTGAGCAAAAGGGCTCTTACCTGGTTCAAGATCATCCAAAACACCTCCTTGGGTAGTCCTTCCAGCATGACAGCAAATGGTCCGGAAACTGGCTGCTGAAATATCTCATATCTTGTGGAAGGGAAAAGTGCTACGTCATGTTATATAAATAGATACTAGGCAAGCCACCTGCCCACCTGCGAAAAGTCGAGTTCGCAGGTCCCCAAAAACCCACCTATAAAATCCGACAATCACACACCCTATTATCCAACATCGCACCTTCAAGCCTAATAATAGGGATCCCGTCCCGCCTGCAAGAGAGACCTAATGATCTACTTCTAGACTCCGAACTAAGCTAGGTAAAGATGCCGCAAATAAGTTCATTTCAATACACTCTGCGGTAAATTACGGAGAAAACTGGATAATACCACAAACTGAATAGTACCAGGAATTTAGTGGTACAAATAATTTATTAGTACTAGAAACTAGCGCCGTTCACTGAGTTTATACGTCTCAAACTTTGTAACAGTTAAGTGGACAATTGAGTTCATACGAGAACATATAATAAGAGCCAAAAACCACAACGCCTCGTCTTCGCAGTCACAAATGCAACCAATGTGGGAAGCGTCCACCACAACATCATTATCCCACAACTAAAACGAACCCTCACAGCTGCATCGTAGGAACTAGATGAGGTCTTGATGAATATTACATCAGCGCTTTTTTCTGCTCTGGGGTCTTTACCAATAGCATAATTACTTTCTCTGCGATGCTTCCCAGTCCTCTTGATCTGCCTGCTTGAAGGCGTTTAGAATACCTATAGCTTCCTGCACGTCTGCTTCATCGTGTCTCTTTAGGCCATAACAATTCATCATATCAGTGAAGTCTTTGAAGCCTCTGCCTTTGACTACTTGTGAGGTAGATCTATCTTTGGGCTGGAGGCCGGGAGGGGACTCGATAGGCTTTGAAGTGGCTGAGCCGGAAGACATGGTGTGTTGTATGATGATAATTTGCTCTAGGCGGCTAGCAAAGGATGAAGTTTGGTAACTTAAGTAAATTAATTAAGATGCCGCCTCTTAATTTAGAACTAGATTTGGAGATGCTCTCAGATGAAGGTTAGGAACTACTCTTTTCTCGTCTTTATTCTCTTTTAGGTCTGCTAATGTCCCAGGTCTTGCATCAAATCGGATGCCCGGAATCGATTCTCATAGCACCCATGATATTCATCCACTCTAGCTCTTTCTTGAGGGTCGCGGTGGTCACCCCGCATATTCTTGATGGAGACCACTTGTCTCCATGCTCAATACTATGGGATCCATTTCTGGTCTGTGAACTATTCTTTAATACTTAAGTAGTCACAATAAGACGGCATTTCTCTTCTTCGTTCGCGTGATCGGGTGGAACCAATAGCTCAACAGTAGTGATGCTTGTACATGTATCTCGGATGAGTTCCAGGTTTTTGATATGCGCTTCATGGAACATAGCTCTATCCTGGGAATCGTCAAAGATAGGAAAGGCAGTGATGGTAATGCAGATGTGGCGAATAATGCTCGTAAGGCCCCAATGGGCCGTGGGAGCAGAACACCAGCGGACATGCGAAAAATCAAGATCGCATGGCTACTATCCCAGTTGCTTTCGATCATGGAATAACACTTCTCTCGGCCAAAAATCTGTGCATACCAACTTAAACCTTAGCTTCAAGAAAATATATAAGGCGTCTTCTTTCCGAATACCTGTACTTTTGCTTTCCTTAAACAACTATGTCTCGGACACGAAATCGCAAGGGAGAGAACTCCCAAAGATGAAAGCGCACTCTACTTAAAAAGGCTTATGAATATGGAGAGCTAAGCGGCGCTGATATTGCATTCTTTATTTACCAGTCTGGGCGTTGGTTTACATATAGATCCACTGATCGACAGTCATTCCCTCCATCATGGGAACAGATTGTAAGTGTTGTGACGAAATACACACGTAATGCTAATGAGAGAATAGCAACTGTCATATCCACTCCCGGTTAATTTACTACGGCAGGATTTCCAACCGGGAGAGTAGGATTGTTGCTGTCGTCTTTGATACTCGACATATATAATACCATTGTTCTACTTGTGGTTGGTGAGGGGCGGGACGGGCCGTGATCCGCCCTGCCGCTGATCATTGAGGCGCTTGTTTGTTGTGTAGAAAATATATTTCGTTATTACAGTAATCTCTTGTCCTGGGAGCCACAATGATCCCAAGAGCCCGTAGGTTCCCAGGAGCCTTACTCCTGGGATTCACCCTACTCCTAGAAACCTATCTCCCAGAATCACTGCGGCTCCCAGAAGTACATGGGCTCCTGGAATCATCACATAAACATCATGTGATCTAAGACATATATCAGTGCAGGACAAGAAACGTCAAGATATGGTGGGCACAAATCCTGAGCTGGTAGAATTATTGACTATCAAATATCCACGAAGGATGTTGTGATCGGTCTCACTTTCGAGAAAGACAATAAATCAAAAGTGAGGCTCTCTTGCCATAATAGGGCCAATGTTATCCCATACGCTGCTGCAACGTACGCAGTGCGTATCGACCACATTTGTATGGGGCTTGGCAAGGAATACCGAAGTTGCACTACTGTATTTGCGTCGATGGATGTATCGTTATCTGCCTATGGTCGGTGTGGCAGATAGAAAGGATGGCTTGTTCGTTAAGTTCGGGAGATGTGATGGAACCCGAATGGAGCGAAGCGATGGATTGATTGATTGATTATGTCATACACGGATCCAGCAGTTCGCAGGACTGCTATGCCGGAATGGTCCAGTTTCGGCGCAGTTGCCGAAGTGCGCCTTACCACATTGGGTAATCGCAACTTCACTTCATCACGATAGCGTGACCAGCAACCTCTTCCGCTGGACGGTCTGGCTCCTATCTACGACTATTTACATAGGCGTCAAAGGAGTGCTTTACTTGTTCTTTGAGGGTATGTCAGGCTCCTCGGCTACCGCTCCTAATAGCCATCCAGTGTCCCTGCACCTTCAGTCTCCCCCCAGTGTTCCACTTCGTCTCTGTGCGCTGTGCAGCAACTCCGAAATTGCCCAAGGAGGTGCGTCTGTTCCATGAATCGTATTGCCTTTGTGGCACACCTTTATCATTCGGTTCAATATTCTGCTCATCATTCCCTCGTTGAACTGCAAGCTTTTAAACATACCCACAGGCATTCCGTGGAACCAACGGTACTTTCTGTGAACTTGTTGCTGCACAAACGTTGATTTGTGAATACACGAAGCCAGAGATGAAAAGGGTAAGACAAGGTCTATGTTGTGATAAACTTCCATATCAAAACAAGCCATTGAGATTAAGCCACCAACCCTAGCTTACATTCCAATATGCAGACATAACATCCTGGATTGTGCGGCTCCTTTGACCTAGGCCCGAGTTATGGATTTCAGGTAAGATAGAAGTCGAATCCGCATATTTGTCTTTCTCATCTAGTCTTTGCCCATACTCCTGAAGAAATTTGACCATCCATTTATCAAAACGATGCGCATTACTTGTGGATGACCGTACACAATTTTTCAAAAACACAACGAGCCGGTCGATCTAATGAGCCGTCAGAATAATTCAAGGTAAGGATTAACAGCACTAACCATTAGCTCAACGCTTGGCCAGTATATACGTAACTGCACAAGCGCTTCCATGTTCGATTCAAGCCGACTCATCGTATCGGGAAGCTCGCTCGCATCCCCAAAAATATATGTATGAAGTAGAACTGACGATGATACAATAGTAATATGAGCGATAATATTATGGAGAGCTTCTGCTTGCTTCTGCTGTCGGGAGAGTTTTAGTATATCGCAAAACTTTCGTGCATGGAACTTGCAGCGTTCCGCATAGGCGTTTCCATTCGCGGTGGGGGCCCGACTTTTGTCAAGGTACTGATAGAATAGGAGCATACAATAGTACTGGTATCCGAGGTGAAAACCAGAATATAGTCTACCTACTCCACGATCTGCATTTATCGCTAAATTTTCAGTGGAAAATCGTATTTCCGGTTCGAGCTTTTCCTCAAAGGCCATGAGTCGAACTGCCAACCCATTAACGGTAGTCTCGATAAAATCCTCATCCCACTCAGTGATTACAACGAGGTACCTGATCAGGTCTTGTATCTCTTTGTAAACTTCGACCATGGCTACCATGTGACTCCATATCCCCGGGTGCCACTTGATGTCGGCAATATCCCCATCTTTAGGACGAAGCCCAAGAAATATGAGCTCCCCCATAGGCAGCCTTGGGCGATAGTCGGTTATGGTTAGTTGCCGTGAGATGCTAGAACCACCACTCGACCATACGTCTACGAGAAAGCATGTCCACCATATTCGTCTCCTAATCTCTCGTGTTACTCCATCATCCGCATCATTGATTGTGGCCAGATCAAGAATCAAAGCCATCCGAATACCAATTGCTATGTAAGATCAGCATTAGGAGTCAAAGTGATTGGATGCGCGAGTTGTGCAGTAGAAATAAATACCATAGTACAGCGATTCTCCATTCGTATCCGCGTCAGCTAGGCATATGTTGGCAATCACCATACACGCTTGGATATTCTCGATACAGACATGCTCAAGATCAGCTTTAAAACAATCTTTTGCCGCCTTTGCATATGAAGGCCCGCGGGCTCTCATTTCTGATTGCTCGGCAAATCTATCATCGAAGTAAGTTCGTTGAGATCGGCTTTACTACTGGGCTACCTACCGCGCAGACAATCCAATCATGCTTAAAAGCACTGTACGTGATACAGTTCCATCCAAAACGCTTGCTTTGAGCGACGGCTCATGGAAAAGAGTGTGGGGCTTGTCATGGATGAAGTCGAAATACAAGTTTACAAGATAGACAATCTCCTCTGAGTAGGGCGGGTGAACATCATCATATGTCGTTCTTGACAGAGAATGATCCAGCGGTGGATGTTGACGATGCACAACCTGGTTGGAACATGATAGGTTCTTTCTCACGCATTGGTTGCAGGAGTCGCCCAATTTCGTCGTACTACATTTACGTTTGCCTGTCCGGCATTGCAAACAAGCTGCGATTTTTTTCATAGCCGAAAATAAATGTAGGAGTTGGTGGCAGCTGCAATGGTGCTGCAGTCGAGGAACGATGTTGCATTAATATAGGGGAAGGGCTAATAACAGCAGAGAAAGCGGGGAAGGGTATTTGCTCCTGAAATTTGAGGCTATAATCCTTGCCCCACTTTCGGCCTCGAAAGGTAATAAAGCAAATTAGTTTTAAGGACTGTACCTCTGCTATTGGTCTAGTGAAAACAAACACTTGGGGTGTTAAATTACAGCATAACCAATTTGTTTGGCGTAAGTCATGGGTTAGCACTAGAATGCTGATAGTATGGTCCAGCAGGGGGTAAACTAACGCTCACGCATTGAAATCAGATAGGTATTGGTGCCACTAAGCAGCCAGTACCAATATAATGCTAATAAAAATAAGTCTGTTGTACTAACTACAGTCATTCACCATTATCTCTATATAAACAGCACGATGGTTACAATTAATCACGTGATGGGGGAAAATCTATAAACCAAAAAGTTGAAAGAGTTATTTACTATCAATTGCGACAGTGTAGTAGAGAATTTACAACATTTTATTCATATGTTTAGCAAATATCTGCCCGAACAGAATTGACTGCACCTCCTTGTAGACATCAATTGTGCCGACTAAGCAAGACTCAGCTGCAAGAATTGAGAGTCCCCTTCTCCTAAGTTTGCCGATAGACTCCCTCCAGCCGTCACAGTAGTAACGGCCGACGACCATACGTTTGTCGCTTTGTAGTTAGAGCCTGTCAGCCCTAGATCATCTAGTGTGGCGGAGACTTGCTGCACTCCCGTGCCAACATTTTCGTAGCCACCTCTACCTAGATTCGTGCCCAGGTTTGTTAACAGCACATAGGCTTGACCATTACTGTCAGGTCCAGCAACCCAGGCTTGCAACTGCTTAGCTTGGTTACTACCTGTGCCAGGGTTGCGCGGCTGCATTGGGAAGTTACTACAGAAATCTGCAGCGGCAATGGATGGCAAAGATGTGATGAGTTTCCTGCCAAGTGCGTCGAGATTTTTCATGTCCGAACCCAGGATCAAATTCGCGGAGGCGCCGATCCAGTGACTCATAATGGTAATACGCTGGCCATCTGTGACGCCAGAAACGCTCGCTGGGTTGCCAATGAATGCGTTATCTATGTCCGCATGGAGAGTCATTGCCTTGTGTCGGGGATGCGCATTGATATATTGTCGGTACTGCTCGATAGTTCCCTGAACCTTCCACATGTTTCCAAGAAAGGTTCTGCTGCCGCCGGTGTTTATGTCTACCGCCAGCCGCATACTGTCCGCGCTGGCTTGCCAGATCCCGAGATAGGGGCTGTTGCGGCACAGATTTGACGAGAGGTCGAGTCGGATCTGCCGACCGCTGTTGATGATAGCCTGCCTTATGGAATGCGATGGTGGAATTGCTCAGATCGGCAGGCATACCAATACCCCCTGTGTAAGACCCCGGAGTAATGAAGTCCAACTTAATCATATCAACGCCCCAGGATGCCCAAAGTTTGATCAATGAGTCGTGATAAAGCTGAGTGTTTGGATTACTATAGTCGAAGTAACAGGCCATGTTCGTGTCCTTTACTCCACTAAATGTAGACCCAACTTTGATGGTGGTACCAAAAATGTTCTTATCGGCCGCGTTGCACGGGATCCCAGGAAGACTATAGAGACCCAGCTTCAGTCCTTTGCCGTGAAGATAGGTACCTAGTGCAGGTATATCATTGAACAGAGTGCTGTTGGCGACAACACGACCATAGTCGTCCGTCACAGAGCTGTACCAGCCACCGTCAATACTGCACAAATTGTAGCCTGCAGACAAGATGTCGGGATCAGCAAGAACAGTACACTGATCAGTGATAAAGGTCTGGTTGACATAGGGAGCATTAGCTGCTGCATAACTGGGCGTTGTTCTTGGATTGGCCTGTACCCCCCCAGGAGTTCCTAAATACACGTCTGGTATTAGCCTGCTTCTATTGAAAGTAACTGAGTATTGAGAGTATTTGGAGAATATCGGGAGTATATATCTCTGGAGTAGAGACTCCTGACTCTTTCCTTAAAAGACAAATCAAATTCTTTGAAATTGAGACTTACCATCCCCTTGGGGGTTTTGTAAAACCATGAGGAGTTTTGTAAATCTTGACAGTAGTCAGAAGACCACCCGAGCTGTTTACCGCAAGAGGATAACAGCCTTGAATAGCACGGTCTTGGATGTGGAGTTGAGCTGCAGCGACACCAAGTAGGGTAAGAAGTAGCGAGTTGCGGAACATCATGATAATGGTAGACGTGCAGGTAGTGTGTTGAGGTTTTGAGATGCACTTCTTGTGAGCTCATAGAGTTGCGGGGGTTACTTATATATTGGAAAGGTATTCCATACTGGAAAATCAACAAGTTGATATCCAGTTCGCTTGACAATGGACCGAATGCTTGAATCTTGGTAGTTGACAATCCTTATTAGACCCACAACTGGATTCAACGGTACTCGAAATTCATTGACAACAATACGGCTTCCTCACACCGTCCGGGCTTACAGATGGTTTCATCTATATTTTACCCCACAGCACCGGACGCCAAAAGAATCCCATGGGAAAGTTAAAGAGGCAAAGGATGCGGGGAAATCTACGCACCCCAGAACCAGGGTAGAAGTCAAATTAGCACGGGTTTTGGATGGACAGCTGTCTCTGGTGCAGGTTTCCGAGGTTTCAAGGAGGAAATTCCAAGCGGCTGGCGCACTTCGCAATGAGTTGAACCGACGTAATTGAAATGCAGGGACGGAAGACATTCATCGCTAGTTTTCGACGATTTGGGTCTGTAGATACATTGTACACATTGCTCAGCAGTCCACCAGAATAGGTTGATGGAATAGTATACTCTCGACTGCCATCGAAAATTATCATTCTCTTGCTGGGCGAGTGCTTGACAACAGAGAGAAGGTTTGACCTTTGAGTGACAAGACAAAGACTAACCATTGCACACCAAAGCTAGCGGCGCAAAGCCAATCAAATGTGCTAAACACCGGGCGCAACCCAAGGATGTATTTGTTGTCAGATGCAGGAATACGCCCCGCCCCATTCATGGTTTGAAGTACTTTGCGGAGCCATCCGAACAACTGAAGTGCGGCGACCTTTTAGCGCCGGCATTCAGCCAATCAGAGGACGAAAGTCCCGCCATTCAATGAGCCTCTGCCAAGAATGGGGTACAGGACATAAATCTGGACGAGTGGTGGACCAGATCATGCGAAAACGGGAAATAAGTTTAGTTTCCTGCCATGAAGAGTGAGATGTCTCCCCCACTACAGATGGCATGGTAGAATTCATGTCGGACAAGGTCAGGGTAACACGAGTTGGAGACAATTGACTGAAATAGTACTCGCCTGCGAATGCGAGAACTGACATTTTCCAATAGCGTCTTCGGAAACGCTCCTTCATTACTTTGTTGCCTGCTTTATTAATATGCTGCCTTTTCTGTTCATATGTTTCCTCGCTGTTTCTAGCATTAACGACGTTCTTGTCATCTCGAACTCATCATGAAGATCACACGTTGTGGTATACATGGTTTCCACCAACCAATTGGTATTGATGTTGATGAAATACGTTTTTTTTGGACTCTAGAAAGCGAAGATGAGTTAGCAGAACAGACTTCTTACCAAGTCATTGTTGTTGAAGCTGGGATACCCGATGAATCCAATTTGATTGATGGTCCGCTTACCTGGGATTCTGGACGATGCCAGTCTTCAGCACAGAGAGATATCGTCTGTAATTCAGCAGACGGCTTTCGTTCGACCTGTCGATATGTGTGGCGTGTTACGGTTTGGGACCAAAACGATGAACAGTACAGCAGTTCCGACAATGACTTGTTCACCGCCTATCCTCGAGCACAATTGCTGCCCCCACTCAGCATGAACCAGACCTACATGCCGCACACGGCACTGATCTTCAAACCCTGGTTCGAAGACATGGAAAACAAATGGAAGGCTTGGTGGATCGGCAACGGTTCTGATAAACCGCTCTACCTACGCCGTTCTTTCACTCTGGACGAGAAGCCATTTCGAGCTGTAGCTTTCGTGTCAGGACTAGGACACCACAATTTTAGAGTCAATGGTCAGCCAGCTTCTGCAAATGTTCTCGACCCTGGATGGACAAATTATCACAAAACTGTTCAATACGTCGCCCACGACCTAACTTCTCAACTGAAGCAAGGCGAGAATGTGGTAGGGGCACATTTGGGAAACGGATTCTACGCTGGCGACCAGGGTGACCGATTCTTCTGGCCTATGTATGAGGACAATACCTATGTACGATACGGAAACGAGCTGTGTTTCTTCGCCGAACTCCATCTCTTCTTCAAAGACGGCAGGCACGAAATTTTGAAGTCCGACGACAGTTGGCGGGTAAAGAAAAGTGCCACGACGCTTGCAAATATCTACGCCTCGGAGACGCATGATCGTCGAGAGTACCCTTCGGGCTGGGATGCGAGTGGTTTTGACGAGAGTAGCTGGGCTCCAGCAAAGGGGCTTACTGGGCCTCGAGGATTTTTGAGGCTCCAAAGTCAGCCGCCTGTTGTGAAACACGAGACATTTCAGCCGATCAAGGTGACAACACCTCGGCCTGGTATTGTGTGTTATGATTTGGGTCAGAACTCTTCAATAATGACCAAAATCTCAGTGCAAGGAGAGGCGGGCTCCGAAGTTACGATCAGATGCGCCGAGACAGTGTATGAAGACGGGACAGTCAAGATGCCGGATCCTCTTTTCAAAGAGTTTGAAACTGGGGTCTATTCTACTTTCTTTCTTGCTGGTACGGGAAGTCCTGAGGAGTGGGAACCGGATTTCAGCTTCACCAGCGCACGATATATTCAAGTAGAAGGCGTTTCTCTGATATCGGATAGTGGACTACCATTAATTCATTCTGCAGTCGGCCAGCATGTATCGTCCGCATCACGAAGACTGGGAGAGATGTCTACAGACAAAGAAGACGTCAATCAACTCCTCAGTGCTCTTAAATATACATTTGCCAGTAACCTCTTCAGTTACCATACTGATTGCCCACAAATTGAGAAGTTTGGTTGGCTTGAAGTAACTCACTTGCTGGCTCCAGCGACTCAGTATATGGTGGATATGGAAGACCTCTACACGAAGATATTGGATGATATATTGGATGCTCAAGAGTCCAATGGTCTAGTTCCAACAATGGCACCGGAAATCAGATACATGTGTGGACCTCTTCACGACACAATCTCTTGGGGCTGTGCACTTATCTTTATCCCGGATTTCCTCCAACGCTACTACGGATCAACGCACACAATTCCCCGCATGTATCGCGCGGGTGAGCGCTACATGAACTATATGAAGCGCAAAGAGCGCAAAGGAGGTCTCATAGAACATGGCCTCGGAGACTGGGGACGCGGAATCGCCCACGGAAATGCACAAGCAAACATTGAGACTGCCGTGTACCATGAGTGTCTCCGCTGCATGGAACGGTTCGCGCAACACCTCAAACTCACCGACGAAGCAGCGAGATGGGGTCAAGAAGCTTCTCGCATATATGACATATACAACAAACATCTCCTCGTCACCGATGATCCTACACACCCATACGCCTACTACACTTCACTCGACAACCACCCCGTGAAAGACCGAGACGCTGTTTGCCAAGCTCTCGCACTCCAATTCAATATGGTTCCGTTACAGCATATCGCCGACGTGAAGAGCGCTTTTCTCGATGATGTCGCAGACGGGAAATTGCGATCTGGAGAAATAGGGCTGCGCTATCTGTTCAATACCCTACACGACGTTAATCGCCCGGATTTGGTCCTCCAGATGGCAAGACAGGAAGAGCATCCATCCTACATGCGATTCTTGCGACGCGGCGAGACGACACTTCTGGAGTTTTGGCAGGACGAGTGTAGAAGCAAGTGCCATGATATGTTGGGGAGCATTCTTGAGTGGTTCTACACGGCGGTTCTTGGAGTCAAGCCTATTGAACCTGCATATAAGACGTTTAGCATCTCACCACCGTATACAGCTGAGTTCAATTCTGTGAGGGGAACGATAGATTGCCCTTACGGGAAAATTGACATTGCTTTTGATCGTGGGTCAGATGGGGAAGTGTGGCTAGATTTGAAGGTTCCTATGAGTACGACTGCTACTGTTAGATTGCCTGATGTCAGCACGATGGTGCGAGTGTCTCGGGAACGGGGGCAGAAATGGACAGAGAAGGGCGAGTTTCTCACTTTAAGCCATGGTAGATATTCGATTGTAATAATCCCAAATTGAGACAGAGAAAACCAGCAGACGGTGTGATAGAACAGGAATGAGGTGTAGACAAATCTTTTGGACAAATTAAGCGAATGAAAGAGTGATATCACCAAAGAATACATGTAGCTATTTCATATCTATTGCCATCATTGTAGCACTTGAACTATTATATCGAAATGCATTTAATACCCATTAAAACTGTAAATTAAAGGCGTAATTTGTTCACACACAGGAGGCATAGAGATTTCTCACTTTACCACAGCTAGGAATTTTTGCACAAGCCAAGGAAATATTTCTACACAGAGAGATTAATTCCATTATTCCATTATTCCGCTAATGCTCGGACACCGCGTTTGCATGCACATCGTATGACACGCCGGGTCTCCAAACGTCGGATGAATCGAAGAGGACCTAAATGAAGATTCAGTAGGAAAAGTGCCATATCTCGCACCAGTTCAGCCCGAGGCATGAGTCGTACAAAATACCGGGCTTTCTAAGCTCCTTCTACCCCACAATGCCAAGTCGGAAGACTCGACCTCTGATTCGCCGATTACCGGCTCTATATATCTAGGTCAAAGCTTACCCCAGCATGTGACGTGCGGTAGTTGGATTCCTGGGGTTTGGACTCCTCGACATTTGATTCGCTGATTGCCGGCCGGTTTGTTTGTGGGAATTCCCGAACACGGTGCCCTGCAGAAAGGCCTTCGCTTTGTGCTCCAACAACACTTGGTCGATGTGTCTCTGTTCTTCTGTAAACGCGCTTCCCAATCTCTCCTATTCCCCAGTCCTCCAGATTCCAGCTTACAGCTTGTGGGACCCCCGCAACATTCCCTTCGGAACTGGTGTCGTTCTCCATTACCCCGAAATGTAACGCTTCATTATCACGTTCGATGGCAGTCTGGCCCCGGGGCAGCATCTCTATTAAACGGGGACATCTTCCAGGTTGAAAGTGAATTCCTCATCGTTCATCCAACACCAAAAAAGGCCCGGGCTTACTCTCCTCCATACTTGTGCACATCGAATTAGTAGCAAGTTTCAAGTAGACTTCGTAACAACCTTACCATGGGCAGAGCCACGACTATTTCCTCTGGTGTCTTCCTCGCCATTGGCGGTAAGTGAGGGTGATAAATTCGCGATCTTGATTCAAAATGCTGATTTCCCCAGGTTTTCTCTTTGGCTTCGACGCTGGTATCATCACCTCCACCATCGCCCAGCCACTGTTCATCACCTATTTCAACCATCCCAGTGACAATGTTGTCGGTGGCATTGTTTCATCCTTTCAGGGTGGCGCTATCCTAGGAACGATAATCACTTTCTTCGCGGCTGACAAGCTTGGACGAAAGAAGTCCGTTGCCTTGGGGGCATTACTCGCCACAATTGGATGTGCTTTACAAGCTGGAGCATTTAACATGGCTATGCTCATCGTCGGTCGCCTGATCGCTGGTGCGGCTGTTGGTATCCTCACATCCACCATTCCAATGTATGCGTCTGAAATTGCGGAACCTAAGTACCGTGGCGCCCTATCGGGTCTTTTGCAGTGGATGTTGAGTTGGGGTTTCCTGGTCGCTCAATGGCTGGGTTATGGCTGCCAATTTAACAATACCCATTTTCAATGTGAGTCTATTGTTTTACATCTTAGCCCTTCTCTAACTTCTTCAAGGGCGTTTCCCCCTTGCTTTCCAATGTGTTCCTGCAGTCATCATGCTCGCGGGAGTGTGGTTCCTCCAAGAATCCCCACGTTGGCTCATGGAACAAGACCGCCACGAAGAAGCCTTGGTTGTCCTCAACAAGCTACACAACAACGCAGCCGATACCAACAAGGAGTTTGTGGAGCTCGAGTTCCGTGAAATCCGCGATGTCATAGAAGCGGACCGCAGTGTGATCCAAATCTCCTGGTCCTCCATTTTCCGAAAGGCTTCATGGCGCCGCCGTCTCTTTCTTGGCTGTGGAGTTCAAGCGTTTGGTCCTCTATCTGGAATCAATGTGATCAACTACTACGGCCCTCGCATTTACGAAATTCTTGGTATCAGCACCAAAGACTCGCTCATGATTATCGGAATTAGCGGCGTGTTCTCCATCATCTACTGCACCATCGGCCTATGGGCTCTCGAGAAAGTGGGCCGGGTCAAACCTTTGATCGTCAGTGCCGCTGGCTGCGCTCTCGCCCTTCTTGTCAATTCTGTTCTCTCTCAGTACCTCGAAGGTGCCCCTGCAAGCCAGCTCCGCGCTATGGTGGCTATGAACTTCGTGTTCAGTCTATTCTACACTCCCACCGGTATCATATCCTGGGTGTACCCCGCCGAAATCTTCCCTGTCGACGTTCGCGCTAAGGGTAACTCCATTGCAACATTCACAAATTGGACGATTAATCTTGTCTTCGCACAAATCTCACCGGTAGCCCTGACAGCAATTGGGTTCAAGTACTTCTATGTCTTCTTTGTATTGGGTGTTATTGCAACAGTGTGCTACTCCCTGTTCTATCCCGAAACGATGGGCCGCACACTTGAGCAGATGGATGAGCTCTTCGGTGATCAGTTGGTGCCTCATGCGCTACAGGACCCTGAGGGTGCTAAAGCTGCAATGGGGAAGAAAGAATTGATTTCAGAGCATGTAGAGTCCGAGGAAAAGTAGGAAGGGGTTAACATATCTGTGCCAAGACTCGATTTCCATGAGGATCACCGATCTTAGTATAACCTTCTAGCACTAAACGCTAGGAAGACCTATAGTGTGAAATCTTTACATTTTGCAGATTTTGGAACAAGAGACGTCCGACGTGTGATTCAATCATCGCAAATTACAAAACTCAGCAGGATGGGTGAGGATCATTTCTAATGTTGGTTATAGATGACCTGAGGTTGAAGAGCTTTAACTACTCATGTGGGTTCCCAAGAGGATAGATTTAACCATCTCTTAGCTTCATCTTAATTGTATGAAATCCTTTTAAAGGCCCTTTTCATAATTCTCACTTTATTAACAGATTCTCTTCAAGAACATCATTTTTTCTAAAGGTAGTTTTTGGAGTTTTACACCCCCACTAGCCATCGAAAACATTATTCTTTTCACCCAGGTGTTCCTGGCACCTACACCCTCCTATCATTCGAAAGAATAAGCCT
>JBAMDN010000987.1:0-16080 GCA_037074945.1 Tetracladium marchalianum
AGAATTAGGGAATTTAAAGCCTTAGAATTTTTTTGTATAAATAGAACCTGGTGACTTACACAGTGTTCTAAGTTTTGAAAATTTATTTCCCCATTGATCTCTCCGAGACATCCTCAATCGAATGGCCAGAACTTGTCCATCTTTAATCAAGGGAATTTTGCCCGTCTGTCTTATGATCCGCGGTTCGCAAAAGCAACGGTAATCGACAAAAACCTGTCATGTACTCGAGTAAGGCTCTCAAGGCAGCGAGAAACGTAGTCACCTCTTTGTGGTGATATCAACAGCTCCTGTGATGAGGCAATTGGTATGAAGGAAGGTGGTGTAGTAGCACATCATATCATGTTGTCGTTGATGTTTTGTCGGTGGATGAGATAAACGAGATAAACGAGGCAAAAGAAAAGGCAAGTTGTGACCCCGATGTCCAACCAATCATAGGGTCCAAACACCCCTTCACCCTCGACATCAAGGCATCTTTGCAGTACGAAACCCCTCAAAAAAGCAATTTCATCAAGTTCTGAAGAGATGTGAAACGAATCGGCTTCATTACATCGACTTCCCCGCTGAGTAGGAACACCACTTATTCAAGTGATACTTATTGAGGGAGTCATATTGACGCCCATTCCATCCCGTGGCTAAACCTCTATCTCGAGTGTGTTTGGTGGTCCGTCCCGCTCCTGCATTTCCCTCCCCTTCCCCACACACTTTTTTGTTGTCGATGCATCAGGCTGCGTCGACAATTCCCTGCCTGTCTCCGGCTTCCTCAATTTCTGTCACTTGCGCGTTCTACGCAAACCTGATCCCTTCAATCCTCTGTTGTATATCTATCTCACCATCTAGTCTGCCACGGAATTAGTATTTTCATGGTAAGTCAATCGGGCCGTGCTTGCATTGGCGCTGCTGTGAAGATGACCGAGCTGATCGCAACGACAGAATCGCAATGCGCCCGGCATAACCCCATTGCGACGCGTTTTTCATCTTGCTTCCGTGCCTATCCCCTCTCGAACGATTGCTTTCAAGATTCACGATACTCTCCCCTACTTCGGATTAATCAATGCTCGTGCGGAGCAGCTCGTTGCTTTGCAGATCTGGATAACCGCCCGCGTCGATATTCACAACCCTGGTTTTGACGACGGTGGAAATGCGATACCAATCTCGGGGGGACCTTAACCTCGATTCCATTCTCGCTGTTGCCCATGGCAGACTCGAACTTTTTATCAAACTCTCCACTCTCGAACAGGAATACCAATGGTGAGGATGCGATCGAGTCTAGGTTGCCAAATGGGGGGTGCAACTACACAAACCTGAGTTTGGGCGTGAATGCTGCGAAATGCGGGTGCAGACGCTTCTGGGATAAGAGTCTCGCAGGTGGGAGTATTGATGGATCTGGGAAGACTGGTTTCTGTATGTGCGAGCACCATGCATGTTTTCACGACCATGTTTCGACGAGTGAACGGGAATCTTTGGTGGTAGCAGGATCGAACACACCAAGACAGGAACAACGGCCGTTGGAAAGGTCCATCCAGGATAATGATCTCGCTCCACAGCCAGTGCTAGGAAGCCCGCCCCAGGATGTAGCATTCCAGGATCCGGTAGAATGGAGTCGATATGTGCATGGATCTTCCCAAGGCCTTCCTGCTATCCCATCGCAGTGTTTGTTGCCCTCTGACAATGGATCTATGACTTCCGGAAGTCAGTCTGGGTACTCGCGTCCTTTTGGCGGTCGAGGACTTGATACCTTGAGCCATATTACGCGGCCAAGTGAAGCTGTTTCTCTGATGACTAATCGGCGGATGCAAATATATGAGGACCGATTTGGAGTGCTACATCAACAGAGTCTAACTGATGTCGCAACACCCAGTGTTCGTACTTCACAGAACGAGGAAGTTGATCAGGTAAAGCATGCTGCAATTGTTGCAAACAGGCTTGAGCCAATTGCAGAAAGTCAAGGCTCTCAGACCGAAGCCCCTCATCGAATTGCTGCCAAAGAGTCTACGCTTCAAGGACAAATCAAAGACTCTGGCGTGGGCAAGTCCATTTCAACTAGCCGTGAAATGAAGTTAGTCCTACACGAACAACATTCTCGAGAACCAAACGACTATCAACAAAGGATAGCAGGCCACGAGGAACGTCTTGATCAGCTTGAGAACATGTCCTTTACCCACCCTACCACCGAACGTTTGGAACGTCGAATGGAAGAGTCACATGAGATGTTGGATACCAGGGTAATGGAACTTGAAAATCGAGTTGACATACTTGAAAGCGCTCAAGGTGCTGCTAATGACGCTGCCAGCAGCACACGGCCGAGTATTGAAGGTTCTTTCACCTCTGTAACTTCTTCCGCCATGATTGTTGCCGCTGTGGAGAAACTTGATCACTCTCGGATCGAGATTTTGGAGGCCCAGGTTGCCGAGCTTCAAACAATCGCGCCTCCATCATGGTCAAGGCCTTGGGAAATTGAAGTGGTCTTCCTTCCCTTTGGGATACAGCTTCATGGAATCTGGTCAACCAAAGAATCCATGACTCCACGGTCGAGAGTTGACAGTTCAGGCACCGGGATTGATGACTGGACTCAAATGCAACACAACTCGATGGCACTTGCCCAGGCATGTCTTGCTTCCCATGATCGATCGATGAACTGGGAAAAGTCGGCAAGTGATATGGGAGAAGACGAGACGGCCTGGTTGATGGCCAAAGCGTGTGGAGTAAGCAGCAGAGTAGACAATCGACTACGAAGCAGAGGTTTGGTCAAAACTATTCAGATATGTGGGCCAGATGCTAGAGATGTCCAGTCAGCCATGGTCAAAGAATTTGGTAATCTCCTCAATACTATTGCGGAAGATCCATTTTCTTCGCAGAATGAAAATCTGGGAGAAGTGCCTAGAAGCTTGAGAAGCTACATCGGACTTCGTGCAACCTGGATTCCATTACGGAAACTCCACAAGGATTCTTGTCTGCGGTTTCTCGACCCTGCAGAGATGGTCACGCCTGCTTTGTGGACTGTCCCATTTTTATCGTCAAGTGTAGCTATGAGACAAGCCGGTACCCGTCGCCTCTATGTTACTCAACGTGACAGCTACATTCAACACCATAGCGACAATTGTGCAGACTGGACATGGCAAAAGCTTCGACAGCTTCCTCGCGTTTATCCGGAAGATCATAGCTTCTCTCACACACCGGAAGCCGATGCTCAGGAAGAATGTTGGGCTTATGACGCTCGTCTCGATCCTCCACCAAACATCCAGGCCTCATTACATTCCTCGTTCGCCTCTCAATACTCTCAGCTTTCAATCACCTCGCCTCCTCCTTCTCCTAACGCGCAAGATCTTGATAATGAATTTGCACGCGATCCAGTTTCGCCCTCTGACCATTTCTCCTCAGCAGCAGTATCACCTACAATCTCCACTCCACGAACATCCATGCGCCCTCAGACCAACACTCATGCCTCCCCACTCCGGCAACGCAATCCTTTTCGTCCTCTTCAACACCGCACCATCTCTTTGTCATCTATCGTTCCCGTCAAAGTCGATGCAACCTCTCAAGCTGCCCCCACTGCCAAACGCCGCATCACTTCTTTCGATCTTGAACGAGACCAACATCCTAATGATGCTCCACACTCCTCGCCTATTCCTGTAACAGAACCTCTTATCAGCAAACGCCGTCGTATTTCCCGTTCTCCATCTCGGCCTCGCAACACACCTCGCTGGTCATCAGCTGGTGCTTCACCATCGCCTTTCTTTCATATCAATAATGACAGGAGAAGCACCACCCCATTCGCGTATGCAACACCGCACTCTAATGCGCCGAGGAGTGGAGTTGGAATTGACGTTTATGAAGACGGGAGTGAAGATGATCCGGACTATGACTACAGGAATGATGATGACGAGGAGCCTGTCGGAGAGAGATCGGACGGGAGTGGAAGTTTGACCGACGCCGATGAAGAATTTGACGACGAAGGATACGAACGCAACGCCTTGAGCGATTTTGACGGCTGGGATGGCGTGGAGCATCATAGTCAAATTCACAACGACGAGGATAATTTCACTCCTGCGACTTCCACTGCTCTGGCAATCTTCCGCAATTCTTCCCTTCAAGAGCTTGAACCAGGACAACCCGGCCAACAAGACGCTGAAGAGGATGAAGAAGATGCAGAGAGTGAAATATCCGATTCACCGAGTGAATATCCTAGTACTCAACAGCACCAACAACAAGGACAGAAGTATCAGGTTGAGAAAGCTCATGGGAGTTTGGGAGCGACGGTGGGATTGTTGTATGAGAGGAGAAGGAAGTTAGATCAACGAGAGATGACGGGGGATAATTCTTCGGCTACTATGGGAGGGAGAGATGCGGGGAGGGGAGAGTTTAGGATTCACGTTGATGAGGACTGATTTGTTTGGAAGATGGATATCAGACAGATGCGCTTGTATAAACATCTACACCCTGCAACACAGCAACGGAACAAATGCCCTACTCCGCGAAGGTAATACATACGAACACGATGCGTCATATCTTTGGTTTTGGAGGAAGCAATATTTCGGGGGATTTGGATCAAATTGTAGCGACGGCGTCGGCGTTCTTGCATTGTGATTGCGAATGTTTTCCCTATTTCCCCCGGTTTTTTGGTTTTTTTTCTCATATGACGACAATGTACACGAATTCTAATGCTGTTGCGTTGATGTTTACATCGTTGCTAAATTGTTTTTAAGAAGCGATTGATTCGTCTGACATTGGCATCTTCGGTGATTGGGTTCTCGAGATCCAATTAGAACATTCAGCTTTGATCTTTGCAGAAAGGGAAAGGAGAAATTGAAAACAGAGTTGCCACGGATGGATATATAGATGATGGATGGAGTTTGGATGTAGTTGGAGATTGAGAGTGCCGCTCTCCACTTCCCCTTTTTTTGTAAATGTATATGAAACAGATATAACACGCAACTTCAGTCAGGTAGAAAGAATGAAAAAAACAAATTAGTGAAGATAAAATCACAGTCCATCAAAGCGGAAAACGAAAAAATAGTTAGAGAAAGGACAAAAGTGACGACAAAAAATATGTAGGCCTACCTGTGAGATTTATCTCATGCTATCAACAATAAAGACGGGATGATTGTGATACCTTTGCTCATGTGTTTCTCGGTCTTTCGTGTTGGCTGTCTACTTTCTTTCCTTTAGTTTCACACTCCGTAACCTCCGCACCTCTCTGATATGCGAAACCAATCTCCCGATCTCAACTCCTCATATATTTCAGAAAAGTTCTCATCGACGTCTCCTCATTCATGGCATCACCCTCCTTCCACCCCGTCGGCTTCTCCTCCGTCATAACAGATAAATCCACTACCCCACTACCCTCTCTCTGCTCATCCGCCTTGTTCTCAACCCCTAGCAGGCCCATCTTAGCTTTCAACTCCATATTGATCTGCGCCCTTTTGCTCTTCAATTCTTGCCACTTCTCACTTTCTTTCTCATTTTCTCCACCACTATATCTTCTCAAGTGTTGTAGCAATTTTAATATGATTCTCTCATAGACTTCGAGCCTTTCTTCCGCCGTTGTGTCTTCTTTGACAGTCTGTCTTGGATTTTTGATCAGAAGAAGTGATTGGAAAACTGTCATTGCCAGCCAAATCGGCGTAACATTCCCACCATCGCTTTCGGGAAGTATATCAATGTTTTCAACAGCAACAAAGGGCCCTAAAGCTCCTCCAATAAGCGCTCGAGCTATTCCAATATCCGTTGATGCACCCGCATCCAAAAGCGCATCCACCATCTCGATGTTGCCTGACATGGACGCGATACACAATGGCGTTCCCATGATGGGATGGAGATTATTTATGTGTTCTGCTTCGGCGAATGTTGAGAGGAGAAGCGAGATGATTGTGCTTGTCAGATGCAGATTGGTTTTTATGAAGGTGGATGTCCAGTAAGCGATTTGGTGGAGAATTGTAAGTTTCAAAGAAGGCATGGCGAGGGTCGTGAGGGGTGTAAGAGTGGGCGAGGGGAGGGAGAGGGAGGACATTTGACTTTGGAGGAGAGCGAACGGATCTGTTGAGGTGGAGGGTGCAGCTTTGATCGGTGACTGATGAGCAGCTGAAGTCGTTGAAGGAGCATGGGAATTGAGCGAGGTCAGATATTTGATCGACAATAAAGATCTCTCTGAACATTCCGCGACGAGATGGCCAAGTAGAGATTGCAATTGTCCCTCGTTAGGCTCCTTTTGATAAAGAAAGTTCACATCGGCACCTTCCTTAAAAAGGTGATCAGCGAGATCGAAGTACTGGTTTTCCACCGCCAAAGCAAAAGCTGAAGGGGAACCATCTCTGATCAGTGGCTCAACAGGAAATTTTGCGGTGTTGACGAGATATTCGGCAATCCAAAACCCCGGTGGAGAAACTTGCGGTCTACAGGCTAGGAGTTGCAGGAATGAGTATTTTCGTCCGTTGGCGATCGTAAATCCTTTGGTTATATCAGCTCCGTGGTGAAGTAGAAGTCGGAAGATGTCCGGATTGTTGGTAGATACGGCAGCCTCGAGAGGCCGGAACTCAAGGGACCCATTGGGATCGTAGTTTAATTCTAAAAGAGCTTCGACAATGTCGCGATTTCCGAGACGAGTTTCAATACAGAGTTGCTTGCCGGTTGTGGTGCTTGAGGATTCGGCATTTTGCCATGTTCGGTTGTTCTGGTCATGCAGAATCCGCAGGGTTTGGAACATTGCGGATTTATACTGCGAGCCTAGTCGTACAAGGCGACTTTGGAGAGTTGTAGGGTCATATTTTGTGATGGTTCTTTCATGGGCTGCTTGGAGAATCCAACATTCATCAAAAATCCGTTCGTCCCTTCCTGGTGTCTGACTGAGGTATCTCAAAAGCTGTTCAAGAATCTCGGGGTACATTAGGACAGCTGCTAGCTCAATTGCTGACTTCGTAACTTGTTTCTTGTACAAAGGTTGTGATCGTGGATTTGCGCCGAGATCAAGAAGAACTTGAACCGCAGGTGCGCTTCTCATGATCACGGCGCGACCGAGAGGTGTTGCTGGGATCTTGAGCAATTCTTCCCAGTCAGCATTGATTCCACGGGTGTTGATACCACACGCTTCCTCCAAATCAGCGCCAGCCTTGATTAGCTCCCTCGCCAGAGGCTCCATTCTCTCTTGATCTAACTCAAACGCGGAAAGCCAGTGTAGGGGTGCTTCTTCACCCAATTCATGTCTTGAAGTGCTAGCTCCAACATTGAGTAGAAACATGGCGCATTCATATTGAACGCTTCGAACTGCGCATGTGAGAGGACTTTCGTGCAATAATTCGTTTCCAACGTTGATGTCACATTTATAAGTTTCAATGAGATGTTTTAGGGTGTGCAGTTTGCCATAAACTGCGGAATAATGAAGAAGTCCATGGCCGACGTGGTTTACGAATAGTTTGTTGAATGGACTTGCCTTGAGAGCTTCCACTGAATCATCGCTTGAACTCGATCGCAAACAGCTTTCGAATCTCTCACCGAGCTCCTCTTGTATTTGCGTGTCGAGGATATGAACATTATCGATGTCCCAATTCTTTCTGAGTTTTCGTTCAGCATAGTGAGGCATTCCGGATCCTCCGGTCAACTTCAGGAAGATTTGCTTCGCAAGATCAACATCTTTCCCAAGCTGTATTCTCTCTTCCGTGATAGTGAGACGTTTAGAGACAATACTGGAGTCGGATAAACAAGTTCTATGTCCACGGATTATGCTCAGCTTGAGGTTTTGGAACAAAATATTTGTTTTCGTAGGTTGTGGACAGTCAAGTGCATCGCACACGCGCCAAAGCCAAGCTTGTGCAAAATAGTCGACGGTACCATCGTCGTCCCATTTTGATGCTTCATGAAGCCAGTAGCAAGCTTCATGCGCGTTAAATTTGACGCCAAAATCTGCCAGATATGACTGGAAAATGTAATAAGCTGCCTGGAATGGTGGAAGCTCAATTGCAGCGTTCCCATATTGTGCTGCTCGGGCGGCTGTCTTCAACTCTTCAACAATCTGCTCCTGCTGACTCCACGAGAGGAGTCCTTTCAGTTTCAATGGCTCAAATAAGAATTCTCCTGTCTCTGGATGCGTAAGTTCCGTTCTGAATCCTGGAATGTTCTGTTGGGCGTCATAAAAATCACCCAGTCGTCCGAGATGGAATCCAACTGAATCAACATCCATAGTCCATCTCCGAATCCCGTCACCCGCGGTTGACTGGCGATATCTCTCGCTTTTATCCGTAGCCTCTAGGATATAATCTTCGATTTTTTGAAGATCAATTCCTTGAAGCGCGGCTTGCGCGTGGGGTAGACTTCGTTCTCTTGGTTGTGCTCTGATTGTTTTGAACAATGCATATATCATCATGCCATTAACTCCGTCTGGCAAATCATTCTGAGTAGCGTAATTTGCGACACTGAAGATAGCCTTTTCAATTATCTTATCTTCTTGTTTGAGTGATCTGATGAGGATCCGGGCTTGTCCGGCATCATAGTTCCCTAAATCGAGCTGACTCTTCAGGTCTTTGCCATCGAGAAGAGTCCTCCACACAAGCATTCCAAATGAGAACACATCAGTTTTCTTCAATCCTTCTGCAGAGAGGACACTTGATGCCTCTGGAGCGTCATACGGAAACGTGCCAAGGATCAGGGATTGCGAAGCAGTGAGCGAAGTATCCATCGCCGCACCTCCAAAATCTGCTAGCTTTGCAAGATACGGCAGATTTTTTGGCTCTTTGTCCTTGTATGGATTATCAAAAACTAAAACATTTTCATGTTTCAAGTCGCCATGAACGATACCGCATGCGTGAAGAATCGAAAGTCCGCGAGCAACATCATAGCAAAGTTTTTGCTTCACCTGCACGCGAAGCTGTGGTGTTGATTCTTGAAGGGAAGCCAGTGATCCGTACTGAGCATATTCCATGACCAGCATAGGATAGACAGAGGTTGATCCATTTCCGGCAGTCCAGGAAAAGCCAAGGAGTCGAACGATGTTTGGGTGATATCGCAGGTATGAATGGAGAAGTGCTCTGACCTCGAGCAAGACACTACCCCAATCATTGGCGAGTACACTTGACCCCAATTTCAGTGTCTTTGTAATAGACTTACGACGGGGAGTGATGGACAAACCTTGAACTCGCTCTTGGCTTAACAGTTTTAATCGCGACATATTCCCCCCACTTTTGCGCTTGGAATGTCTTCCAATTCTGCTTGTACCTGGACTCAGCACGAAAGACAGAGAACTGACTTCCCTCGCCAAGTCTGGTTTTCAATGCGTCGACCTCGATCTTTTCCTTCAGGAAGATGCTTGCGGCGTCGTTTTTGAGCGATTTCTCGAGATAGGCGACATGGCAGATGAAAGAACTCAAGTTCCCGCGCTGCTTCTGATGGATGGTAGAATCCTTGGAGTCACCTGGTGTATATACTAGATTCGAATTGGAGAAGAAGGACGAGGTCGTTGTTGTACTTGATGAGGCGAATTTTGAGGGTTCAAATTGGTATTCCGTCATACTCGTTCCAATACTTGATTTTCAAGTGCTGAAATGCCCTTGGAAGATCGTCCGGATATGGAGGTTGAGAAGCTTGTTTTGTGAGTTGAGGCGGAACTACGAAAATGAGGATATCAAAGTATGAGGCCTGCCACGAAACTTCAAGTCTACTTCATCGTGGACCTGTCGAAGTTGCTGCGTGACTACCTTAAAGCTAAGCACAGAATGAGAATGTGGCAGTGTGAAGGACGGACTCGATTGGCTGGCTGTTTGGTAGGTGCAGCCAACCTGCAGGTCATAATTGCAAGCATAATGTCGCACAACCCCTCTCGTCATCAATCATATACAGGTAATCAAACAGTAGGGCGAGTCTCGGTAACAGAAGTATAAACGCCAAACTCAAAAGGACGACATTTCAGATCGCATCCAAACACGATGCTCGATCCAGGAAGCATCATCGCGCTCGCTCTTCTCGCTTACAAAGGAACTGTCAAAACGTGGACCGTCTTTCGATCAGCTGCTCACTTCTCGGACGATGCAGACGAGCTTGCTCTCAGACTGAGTCTTGAACGATTCCGTTTGGAAACCTGGGGTCGCAACGCTGGATTGGAAGAGAATACCTTTCACGAAAGTCTCTTTCCAGTGTTTGAACTCGTTCAGCAAGTCTTGGAGCGTATTCGGATTCTGTTTGAGAATGCGGACGAGTTGCGAAGTCGATATGGGTTAGAAGATACAGTGAAAACGGATGAGATATCGAATGCGACGGAGAAGTTCATTTCAAAAATGCAGCAATCGCTTCGATCAACTGTCCTGAGTGTGAAAGTGTCGAACCGGATAGAGTCGGAAACAGTGATGGAGAAGCGTCAAATCTCGAAGCTTCGACAAATGAGTTGGGGAGTGAAGGACAAGCAAAAGTTTGAGAAGTTGGTTGAATCGGTGGAGATGTACATTGAAAAGTTGAATCAGCTCCTCACGGAGTCGCAGAGGCGAGCGGCTGCGGAAGATCAGGCGAGAATCAACATTGCAATCGTTGGCAACATCATAAATCAAAACTCCCTGGAAGTCATACGAAAAGCTATTGAAGGCAACACTCAAAATCAAGCAATGGGTGCCTTGGTTGAGAGAAAAGCGCTGGCAAATCCTGCGTGGTATCCTGGACCAGAAGCTCCAGGTCACACAGCTGAATTTAAAACGCTAGAATCTCTTCGGTCGACGGATTTTGGGATTATAGGAGACTTTGACTTGTCAAAGCGGTGCTTTGCTCGCCGGGTCGGAAGCCCAGACGATTTGTTCATCTTTGAGAGGAAGGATTTTCCTCACCAAACTTCAAGTTCTCGAGAAGATACGGTTGAAAGACGTATTCAGAGACTAGTTTTGCTTTTAAACAGACCGAGAGACGATCTGAACACATTGAACGCCATTGGGTACATAGCGGATCGTCCCCGATCATGCTGGTGGATCGTCTTCCAATTCCCCGCCTCGCATGAAGAGAAAATCTGTCATCTGTCACACGAACAACCGATATCGCTTCTGACTCTTCTCAATCCCAAGCTTTCAAGAGCCAAGCCTGCATTCGAGAAGAGGATGAAGTTGGCCCATCAGCTGGTAAATACAGTTTCGGGCTTGTACAGCAGCAGCTGGATGCACAAAAGCCTTCGAAGCGATAACATTCTGTTTCCATATATCTATGATGAGAACAGCAAGGTTACGGTATCTGGACAGAACTTTGGGGACATTTCTTCGCCACTTTTGGCGGGCTTTGAATATTCCCGCCAGGACAATGAGAGTCGTAGCCTTGACGCACTCAAATCCGGTGATATCTCTAGTGTTATCTATCGGCACCCACTCTATCAAGGCGAAGCAGCAAGCGGGTACAGGATTGAATACGACATTTACTCTCTCGGTCTCATCTTGGTAGAGATCGCATTTTGGCAGCCACTGTCGACCTTTCTGGACGCCAAGGTCAGTAAATCCACATTGGAGAGCAAGAACATGCTTTCATCGAGAGCAGGCACATTTCTTGCTTCGGATGCTGAGGAGTTACAAAAGCGAGTCTTGTACCGTGTTGATACAGAATTGGCTTTTCGTGTGGGGACCGTGTACCGAGATGTGGTGAGGTGGTGTTTGACGATGGCGGATCATGCGAATGCGAGGTTAGTGGAAGAGCATACGAGAGGTGATGCGGTGAGGCAGGAAGAGTGGCAGCCTGCGTTAGAGTTTTATAATAACGTTGTTGTTCCTTTGAGTAAATACTCTCGATCAGGGAATGATTGAAGGTAGTTGTGGTGGCGGGATAGAAGCGGTAACCACTGGCAGCTGCTCGTATGAATTGATAATTGATAACTCGAGTGCTAAAATGAGACACCCAAATCCATCTGAGATCATTTGATACCTGTTTCCTCTAGAGATGGTGTCATAGTAGACGCCGCAAAGCCTGACGTCTGATAATGATGCGAGAGGTGACAGACTCTCACATGCTGGACATATGCGTTCAACTTTCTCATCGTTTATGATTTTTCACCCTGTTTGTCCCACTTCTAATATTATTGAGAACTTGTTTTGCACTGCAGTTTGCATTTTGATTATAATCTTTGGAGTTGGTTCTTTCGTGCATGAAATATATTCAAGTCACTCCACCCCACACCTAGAACGGATAGGCTGGACACAATTCCAAGTCGATGAATTCAGATACTCTGTTTGTGGCCATTTTTTCTCTTCAATTACACGCTAATCTACAAGTTTCAAGGAGATTATAAGAGATACATACATTACTCGGAATTTAGAATGGAAGAAAGAGGAATAATTCTCTGAGCATCCCAAACCAACCTATCGAACTCCAGCCCCTCTCCAACTCAAGGGCTGCCCAGTAGCCACACCTAACCCCCAGCACAGAACGTCCGTGGCGAACCGATTTGCAACCCTTACATATCTCTAGATACTGTACGAGCCTGATACTCCTCATAATCAATAGCATCAGCGTCCATGCCCTTCGTCTCCGGCACACAAATGAACGTAACGACCGCACCTAACACCTCAAACGCAAAAAAGATCCACAACACACCACTCAACCCAATCGAGCCCGGATACTTAGCATGATTACTCTGCGACCACCAGTTGAACCCAATACCCGACAAAATAGCACCGAGCTTCCCAACAGCCGCACAGAAACCATGAGCCTGGCCACGCACACGCGAGGGAAACACCTCACCCGGAACGATGAACGTGGTAGCGTTAGGGCCGAAATTGAAGAAGAGCTGTGCGATGACGATACAAGCAAAACGAGCACCAGAAGAGAGATGTGAACCGCCGCCAGCGAGGATGCCAAACATCAGTGCTGTGACGAGGAATCCTTGGATTTGAATCCATTTTCGACCCAGGATTTCGATGAATGCGATGGTGATGAAATAGCCGGGGACGTAGCCGGCTACGGCGATGATGAGATTGCCTTCGGCGTTTTTAAGGAGGTAGTCGTATGGTGTTTTACCGGTTGCGTAGCCGATGTCTGCGAGAATGACGGATTGATTGAGATTGATGCCATAGAAGGCTACATCAACTAAGAACCAAGAGAAGGAGCAGCCGAAGAGAGTGAGGGCGTGGCGGGGCTTGCTGAAGTATTCGATAAAGACGGCCATTTGGGGTCTTTTGAGTGGGGAAGTAACATTGATGTTATGGTTATGTTCAGTAGGGGGGCTTTCTGGGTGTACAACGGCAGGTTGTTCCTTGAGTTCTTTCTGGATGTCGTCTGAGGTGCTGGTTTTGACTGTGGAGGCTCCAGAGGATAGTTCGGCACTCTCCAAGAATTTTCGAGACTCGGGCATTGTCAAGCGGAAGTATATCATAATTAAGCATGGGACGATTGCCAATCCGACTTGTAAACGCCAGATTGCGTCGATGTGGCCGAAATTGCCATTCGTGAGTGGGCCCTTGAAGATGGCGAGGAGAATGCAGGTAACAATGGAGGCAGTCAAAGTTCCCTGGGAAGAAAAGGGTCAGTAAAGTCATTCATGTTGTTTTGTGCTGGAGTGTGGACTCACCCATCCTTGATTACTGAAAATCCAGCCAAGCATGCGACCACGATTGGCAAGGGTTGAACGTTCCGCAACAATGGCAGCAGATAATGGATAATCACCTCCAATGCCGATACCAAGCAACAGACGAAATCCAAAAAGCCACCACATTTTTTGAACACCAGTTGTAAGTCCCGCGGAACCATTGACAGGAAGCGAGATAACCATAATAATACCAATGATCGCAACAATTAACTCCTTTCCATACACGAACTTGCGACCAAAAGCATCACCCAAGAATCCGAAACCAAGTTGGCCGACTACATTGCCGATATTTGCTGCTGCGTTGACTGCACCACGAACTAGGAAGGGGATGGCTGGAGGTGGTACGATTTTTGTGGTTGCGAGAGGGCCCTTGGTAAAGAATTCGTAGGCCCAGATAGGAGAAGCTAGATTGACGATGAAGAGATCGTATGCGTCAAGCATGAAGCCCACACCACAGATCAAGTAAAGTTTGAAGTCGGCCCATGAAAATGCTTTGTCCGGATGTGTGGCTTTGTAGTGTTCGAGGGAGACGGCGTTGCCGTGCTCATCTCGGCGGGTGTATGCGTGCTCCTCCCAGACAGGCATGATGGTTTAATTGATAAATCAATTGAACAGTTAGCTGAGGAGAAAGATCTATAAGAGAATATTGATAAAAGAATTGTCAATTATTCAGAAGATATCTCATGCGAGAATAATAGCAGGCAAAATAGCAGATAATGGGAGTATTCTTGCTGATGAGAAAATCTGAAGTTTTTCCACTTGTAATCGACTTTACCTCAATACTTATATAGAGAAAGTCCACTCAAACCTCTGTTTCTTGATTTCCTTGCTCGTTCAACAACTATACCCATGATGCTGATGGTGGTGTGTATATTCAAACACCACCAACTTAGTGCAGCGCACGTGGGCGAGCCCTTGGCTGAGGCTTGTTTTCCGCCAAGTAGCGTGGCACTGGGGGAGGTCCGGGAGGCGGAAAGAAGCACATCCTGCTGCCGATAAGTTGAAGAGACTGGAACATGGGATGTTGGGTGTTATCCATCCCAACACGATTGTGACGTCGGTGATCTTGATGCTGGTTCCTGACTGTATCTGGCCGGAAAGCCCGGCAAACGCCTCTATCTCTTTGAAGTGGTGATATGCGCCTGGACAGTAATTGTAGAGTGACGAAGGGAGGGACAGGAAATGCAAATCCGTTCGTTGATCACATAACCAGCAAGAGATTTTGAAGATGAGAAGACAGGTATGAGGCACGTGACTACCCTGGAAGTATTCCTTGGCAGGAGAACTAGGCTTTGCTAAGTCGGATTACCCTGTCGTCTCTTCCCCCTTCTTCCTTTCGAAATTTGAGTTGAAGAACCGTCTCACTTTTCCATTTCGTCCAATCTCCTTCATCAGATCCCTCTCAACTAACCCATATGTTCTACATTATAACCCAGGCAGCAAGCCTCGGTAGTACCCGAGCCGCGATACAGTAGCACCCTGGTAATACTGGCAGGGCTACGCTACTTGGTGATCACAGGCTTCAAAATTACGCCGTGCGGGACGGGAAGTGCTCGTATCGTTGCTGGAAGAAACAGAAATTTGTCCAGAACAGTTCAGGGCCATTCAAGCAATTCGGTAGGTAATTTCCACCATTTTCAGGTTGTAAGTACAAATTCCGAGCTCGCGACCGTGAAGTCGAACCAAAACTCCATATCTCTCTCGAGAGGGTAATGTGCTGTCATCCGTTGGACGATTTGTCACTAGAGTCTTCGATTCTACGAAACGTCCGGACTTGTCAATACGGAGATGGCAGGAGAGGTTCAATGGCACACCCTCCTCAGATGCCTCCTTCCCGCTGTCGTGACAGTCTCGACCCAGCCCTCTGGAAACGCCTGTTTTATCGACGACGTCAAACACAATCTTTTGCACCTCACGCCGTTTTATTCTGGATACATGATAGCAGGCAGCCTCTTACGAGTTGTGAGTTGGAGAATTCTGAAAATCGCCGAATTTCGTGTCTGTCTTTGGCTGGCATCCGGATTGTACTTAGCTGAAAGTCGTACAAACAACCACCTGCTGCTTACCCTTCATCGATCATGGACTTATTTTCTTGCAAGGTGGATATTCTTCTATTTAATCACGATTCCGCAATACGTTCGGCTTCTCGGTTTCCAGGGAGTGCCGTGGACTCAGATATGGGTTACGTCTCTGATTGTGCATTTTTTGATGCAAGAATTGTTGGCTTGTCAGACTGGATACGCCTCTAGAATGCTACATATCAACACGAAGTGGCCTTTGGAGACAGCCCTGACATTTTCGACTGAAGTTTTGGTAGTACCAACTGGAGGAGCTAACGACGGGAAATCAAAAACGGAGAATCAGAGACCTGAGGAGCACACAACGCAATTGAATGCTTGCGAAGCAGTTGAGCGATTTCTCCTCCCACTCGCCGATAGCGACACCAAAACAGCGATTGTTACTCAGCAAATTGGCATCTGGAAAGCCTTGATCAATCCCGCACCTGTCTGGAGCTGTGGTCACATTCGATGTCTTTTCTACAAAATCACCTTTAT
>JBAMDN010000988.1:0-12835 GCA_037074945.1 Tetracladium marchalianum
ATGAGGTAAGCTTTCCACCTTTCCTGGGGACTTCAGGGGACTTGTAGAACTACCGCCCCCAATTGCCCCGCCAATACGACTTACTAATTAATTAATTAGAGTAAGGTAATTTCTACCATCTCTCGGTCCAACCCTTCCAGTCGATCTTCTTTCTCCAAGCGCTCGCTCCTTTGTTTGTCCTTCGCGTTCGGTGAGAAAGGAGGTGAGACGGGATGTACTAGTGGGTACAGCAGTTGCTTCTCGCTTCAATCATCGAACAACAACTCGGCCAGGCTCACGCTCACGCTCATGCTCATGCTCACGCTCACTCACCGCTGTCAACTGCCGCAAGGGTTGGCTTCCTACAGTACCAGAGAATAGGTACCTAGGCACTTATCACCATGGTTCGTGGAATTGAGTCGTTACGAAACTTTCTCTGCACACCTTGCACCTCGCACCGAGCTGAACTCCACCCCAGGACGTGAGCATGGCCGACCTTCAACTTTCTCTTACTCAGACATACATACACACATCCTTCCTCCTTCCTTGACCATTCCTCTCTCTCTCTCTCTCTCTGTCCCTTTGTCAGTCAGATACTTTCTTGTCCCTTAATATGTCAGAGGTAAGTTCTGCTGTCACATCACTAGAAAGAATTTCAGCTAATTCGGCTATCAACAGGAGTTGAAAGGATAACTTGGTCCGAGCAAGACTGACACTCCGTTCATTCGATATCGAAAAGAATCTGCTACCTTTGGAGCGATATTGGTGACAAGTATCAACTTCATCATGTTCTTCTCTCACCGGCACAAAATTCTCTTATCGCTCGTTCTTGCTGCGACCTGCTGTGTCGCAGATGTCCTCAACTCGGGCTTCGACGTCTACTTGGCTGCTCAAGTGATGATGGAGAAATCTTCACACTCCTGGGAGTGGGGAACTGCCGCCGAGGCTTTGCTGGAGTTGTATGCCAGTGAGGTCTCCGTTTTTGGCACGAATCCATTTCCTAATGGCAAAATTCCTTCCGTGAGCGCTGAGACCCTCGCACTTTCTTACGCCAAACAATTCATCAGCACGGAATCGCAAGTTCTTGTTCCAGCTTCCGCCGTCGGGGACCCAGCTTCCCTCGGCGTCTCGGCTCTGCTGCTTGGTACTTCAGATAGCAAATATACCGCCGCAGCTGATCGTCAAGCCGACTATATTCTTAACCAAGCTCCCAGATGGAGCAACGGGGCTATTTCGCATCGTTCGGATGTTGCAGAGATTTGGGCAGATAACATGGCCATGTCATTTCCATTTTGTACGTCTTCAGCAGGACCCACGCTCACACCTCTCTTCTGCGCTCAATTCTATTCATGACGAACAAGATGCTGACTCTGATAGTGGCATATCTGTCAGTACAAAGGAACGATGCCTCCTTAATGGCCGAGGCAGTAAAGCAATGTGGTCTACACCGTGATGTATTGAAAAGTAGCGGAACTCTCAACTGGCGTCATATCATTGGTCCACAGTCCCAAGATAGCGGCCTTTGGTCTACTGGCAATGGATGGGCAGCCTATGGCATGGTTCGAGTTCTGAACACTCTGCAAAAGTGGTCTGGTTCTTCGGGCATGACATCCCAGGCAGCCCAACTTAAGGGCTGGATCAAGGAGATTCTCGATGGCGCCATGCTTTCAGGCTTCCAGAATGGTCTCCTACGCAACTACCTCGATGATACAAGCTGGTTCGGCGAAATTTCCGGCACTGCAATTCTTTCCGCCGTTGCATATCGCATGGCTGTAAACGATCCAAATATGTTTCCCCAGAAGTACATAACTTGGGCAGACACCAATCGAAAATCTCTCTCGAGCCACGGAGAAGGTGGGATTTTCAGCCCTGCCGTTGACCCGCTTGGCTGGCTCAGTAGAAAAGAGTACACTACTGGCTCCCCAGAAGGACAGGCCTTCATTGTCTATCTGTATACAGCGTACAGAGATTGCGTGAATTCCAAGGTGTGCGCACCATCAACCCCAATTGTCACAACCATATCAAAACCTGGCATCGGTCCAATCGATATACTCACTATTCTGGATTATGCAATCACTTTCTCTTCCATGCCATCAGTCCCTACTGGATGCGGACCTACTCAGAGCTGTGATATAAATGGCTGTGCGGGCGCTTTTAGTGGCCTGTCTGTGCTAGCTCAGTGTACGGCAGGACCATCCAAGGGCTGTCCATGCAAGACAACTCCAACAACTTGTGGACCACGGCAAAGCTGCGATAAGGATGGCTGTGCTGGGGCATACGATGGACTCTTCAAGTATCCCAAGTGTAAGGGTAACTTCGTCGGATGCGATTGCGAACCTACATCGAATACATGCGGGCCTCGTCAAAGCTGCGATCTAAATGGCTGTGCTGGCGCCTTCGATGGACTCACTGCCTATCCCAAGTGCACAGGAAACTTTGTCGGGTGTGAGTGCACGGCAAATCCTGATACTACTTGTGGAGACATGAAAAGCTGCGACCTCAACGGCTGTGCCGGAAAATACTCAGGGCTCACTAGATGGCCGCAGTGTTCAGGCAACTTCGTGGGTTGCAACTGCGAGCCTTCGAAGGCTACTTGCGGCGCACATCAGAGCTGCGATAGGAACGGTTGCGCTGGTGCCTTTCCAGGTCTTACTGCTTATGCCGAATGCACAGGAAACTTCCTTGGGTGTGAGTGTTCCGCTACATCAACGACTTGCGGGCCACATCAGAGTTGCGATAGGAACAATTGCAACGGCAGGTTCTTGGGTTCAGCACCGTACCCTCAATGTACCACCAATTTCCTCGATTGTGAGTGCTCGGCTACGTCCAATACCTGCGGAGCTCGACAGAGCTGTGACATGAATGGTTGTAATGGGAAGTTCCTCAGTTCCACACCATTCGCGACATGCACAGGCAACTTCATCGACTGCCAGTGTACGGCTACGCCCAATACTTGCGGAGCTCGGCAGAGCTGCGACATGAATGACTGTCAAGGTGCATTCTGGGGCTCCGAGGCATATCCTCGCTGCACAAAAAATTTCTATGGCTGCCAATGCCAAGCAACTGGTCAGACCTGCGGAGCTCAGCAGAGTTGCGACAATAATGGCTGCGAGGGCAAATTTGATTTGTCGAATGGCCTTGCTTACTGCTCGAAGAACTTTGTAGGCTGCCAATGCCAACCCACCGTCAATACCTGCGGGAGGCCACAGAGCTGTGACGGAGGCAACTGTAGAGGCAATTTCGTGGGATTGGAAGTGAACCCAGTTTGCACGGGCTTCTTCAAAGGCTGCCAGTGTACCGCTACTACAACAACTTGCGGAGCAGCACAGAACTGCGATCTAAATGGTTGTGCAGGCACCTACGATGCAAATGGTGTGGCGCACTGTCAAGGTAACTTCAGAGGCTGCGGTTGCAAAGCAGTTCCGGTAAACTCATCCATGTGAAGACAATCGTGGGTGACTGTTGCTAATCGCCGTGCTAGAAAACATGCGGGGAGATGAAAAGCTGCGACATGAATGGCTGCAATGGAGCCTTTTTGACAAGCCAGGGACCTCCGACATGCAGAGGAAACTTCCCAGGGTGTCCATGTCTTGCAACCTCGGTAGGTTTATCTTTATTCTCACGTTTCCGCTTCCTTGGGCTAATTTTCGGTATGAATAGACAACTTGTGGAGGCCAACGAAAGTGTTCTCAAGATGGCTGTTATGGAGGCATCACCCCAAGTGGGAGCTCAGTATGCTTTCATAATTACTTTGGATGCCCGTGTACTTTGGATGCGATACCAGCACCTCCACCTCCTCCAGACCCTCCAACGGAGCCTCCAATATCAGATCCGCAAGGTCCAAGTGCAGTCTACGTTACTGCCCGCTGCTTGTATGTCTCATGACCCGCTCTCAAATCCATAGGAAGTCACCGAGATTCTAATCTTTCCATAGTATGGTGAACAACCCCGTCACGGGAGACGTCACACAAATACAGATCTATTCAGGGTAAGTTCCACTTATAGCGCGTGCTGATTGTCACAAACTCTAAAGTCGCATAGCACGCAATATCTGTTCTTCCTTGGGGCTGGTGGATATCTCGCATCAGACAGAACATACTACACATTCACCAATGTTCGGGACCCCAACGGCAACACATGGTCATTCCGAGGTAAATTCCTCCACCTCCCTCCTTTACTTCATCCCCGCCGGGCTTCCCCACACTAACAACTCCTCCAGTCGACGTCAACTGCGGCCGCATCTCCTACGAAACCAGCCTGCAAAGGGTCCGTGGCCCAGTTTACCTGCAAGGAGTTGATCGACGACGTCGGAATGACAATCAATGCATCCAGATCGGCGAAAATAAATTCCTCCGTTGCTCGGAGTACGAGGCCATTTATCGGGATGCTTCGACTCCAGAGGGTGCCGAGCCGCCGTATTGCGACTGGATGTCTTATTGCAAACCTGCGGCGAAGCCGGGGGAGGCGACTATTGCTTATGGAGACGATCACTAGTGTCATGTACCAGGTATATCGAAGAGGGGAGAGTCGGGCCGGTCGTCGAGAGGATGTTGTTTTATGGCCCAATTCGGGTCAAGAATAATTGTTTGAGGAGCTTTCTCTCTTGTGAGCTTCAAATTTCAATCGTGGAATGCGTCGATGAGAATTGGACGTTTGTTTGGCCATGCTTCGTGCTGACCTTTTATCATTTATATAAAGATTACGATTAATGAACGAGATGAATGTCAAGATATTGAAACTGAATAACAATTGCCAGAAGCGTCATCTGGGCTGTAAAGTCGACTGCTACTACTACTACAGTTACTACGGCTAATGTCAGTCACCCGTGATCTCTGGCGAATCCTTCTTCTTTTTATCACTGCGATTAAGTAGTAAGTGGCCAATATATAAGTGTATTATCAACGCAACATTCTTTGTTTCTCGATCGCCTGAGCTGATTGATAGTGCTTGGCAGCTTGCAGGTGGAACGGTGTCGTGTGAGCCTCGAAAACCCGAGAAGATTTGAAAATTCAGCGGTATGATCGATAAAGGTGGAAATGTCCAACAGCGCAGTGGTTGCAAATTGCAGTTAGGAAATTTGGCAATTTAAGCGTGCGTATACCTTAGTATTGACAAAGAGATGTTGATTTTTGGGATTGTCGAGGAGCTACGGCGCACAATAGCGAATGCGATACTTCTGATCGCTTGTTACAAAATTTAAGAATTATCTGACTCCTGAAGTAAACCTACCTACTCTTGAGAACTTAACCTACTTTTATAGTTATCCCTCTATTGTCTTAACCATATTATTACCTGTCTCAATCTAACTGGCACAAAGCTATGTCAACGGAAGGCATAGGTCACGTGACTGTGCTCTGAGGCTGGGGGTGCGAAAAGCACAACGATTTCCAACACAATCTGAGCATTCTGCTGGAACTGTTTCTTATTCTTATACTCTAATTATATCCCCCGATTCTCGCTGGGCTTTTGGCCTCTCTGACCTTTTCTATTGTTGCTCTTTCTTAAAGTGGTTAAGAAATGTGAGGCTGTGAGAATGGATGGCGCTGTGTGAAACGTTGAGCCATGCCAGCTCCAATGATTATCTCGCTTCCCTTCGAAGTTTTATTGATATTGCAAATGGCTGCAGCTTGGGCGTCGCGCTGAACAAGTTACAATCGCCCACCACAGCCACCAGGCAACCCAGAATTTATGTTTTGCCAGTCCTTCTGCGTGACGAGTTCAGATAAATCTGTATAGTATAGCCGCCATAAGGATTGAAAACGATTTTACGCATGGTATTAGATATATATAACTTAGGTGACACACTATTTAGAAAGTAGAATTAAGAGGAGTATTAGAGTAGAGGTTTAGGAAAGGAACTAACTATATTATAGACTTTAAGCGAAGGTATGTTATAAATTAAGCTAAGAAAAGCTTGTATGATTTTTTTAGCGAATAGTCTTAATGTGTTTATACTTAATTATAGAACATAGCCAGTATAAAAAATATATTAGTCGCCTATGTGTGTTCGGTTTTTTTCTAGTTCAAAGGTGCCAGTCCTCAATTCTCCGACAGGAGGTAGACAGCAGCTCACGAAGAATTAATCATTTACGTTAGTGTAACACACCAAAAGCCTGAGTTTTCAATGTCACTGTAACTGCCATTGTCACCACCACTTTCAGTTCCCTCGTCGCCACTCTCATTCTCGCTGCGAGTCGCGCTACCAATCTTACTTCCACCACCATAATCACAACCACCGTCATTCTCATCCTCACCAAATTCAACCTTCTTGCCATACGCAAATAAATCAAATAAATCAAACATATAGAAACAATATAGGGAGTAGCTCTCCCGAAAAATGACCAGAGTCCCTGTACCGAAAACATCACACAACCAAGTTGTCCTGAACCAGATACCTCTGAAAATCGATACACATACCCACGCAGAAAGTTACAAAAATCGAGCCTTCACTTTGTCGTTGACAATCGGTGAAGCACCCTTACTTCTTTTCTCTTTTCTCAACTTCAGCTGTTTCCCAAGTTCGTTTCACTTCCTACGTCCACCTCCTTTCTCATCTTCATCCCCAGAAATCTAGGTGTTGCCGTCGTCCAAATCGTCCAGATGAATAGCTATTTACAGTAATATTGCCAATAGTGGTGTTTTGACCCTGTGAGCCAGGAATCAGGGTGTTGTGCACTTTTCACGAGGAGCGGAAAAGACCTGATTCATGGCCATTAATCAGTGTTTCCTGAATCCCTTCATTTGTCTGACTGGATTTCTAAGGTATAATAGTAGGCAAATCCTGACCATGTAGATGGACCTCTAGACATGAGCAAGAATACAAGCTTTTCGTATCCCTCAATCCTGTGCCTTTGGCCTCGGGTATTATGAATGTATCAGTTGTTATCTTTGTGTTACACTACCAACACTGACATTAGCACATTGCTTCACTGTCTGTCCTCTTCTCCTCACTTTTAAAAGAGAGTAACGGCGAAAAACAACAATGTACAACTCTAAGATACCTGCCGGATCATCTCAATACTCGTGCCTCTCCGGTAACTTCTTCCATTCCATCAAGGACAGGTACACCCGGAAAGAACCATCGATCCCTGGTACAAACCAAGAATCGCACATCCATTCATACATCAATCAACTCATACTTGCCACAAATCACAGCGTGATGTCTTGAGGACTCTCAGTCAAAGTTTCATACAACGCATTATATATTAAACTATCTCATCCTCATCCTTCATCATGTGTGTATTTTCATGCTTCCCATCCATGCTTCCGACATGGTTTCGTCCCCCTCCCCAAGCTCATTCTCTCTCTGCATACTCTTAACCATCACATACCTCACACACCTGCATCAAACGAGCTATTATATATGTACCCGCCCATCCATCCGCCCCCTCAAATTTTTATACAAAAAGACAGACCGAATGTCAAAGTGTGTTTTGAAAGTAAAAGAAAGATACTCGTAGTGTGCACTATGCATATGTGTATGTAAACAGCCGCCCCTGCCAAATCCCCAAACCCCAACAACATCAAAAACCAAAGACCCAAACGCAAGCATGGCTTTCGGGGTATGAAAGATAACAAGAACCATTGCTAACGAAACCCTCCTCGTTTTTTCCCCGTTTCCTTCCCCGCATCCCTATCCGGCGGTTGGTATCCCATATGTAAATTTGAAATAAGCAAAGCAATTTTTTGATAGAAACCAAAGAAAAGCAGAAGAAGAAGAAGACAAAACTGCTAGATAGCAAACTTATGGATGTTTACTTTTAATCATCCAACCTAAACATCTTTCTCAACCCGGCAAACTTCTTCTTCTTCTTGTAGTTGTTGTTCGCATCAGCTACAGAAGTGGAGCCGTTGACAGGTCCATCTGTAGTAAACTTACGAGTGACGAGCTCTGGTTTCTCATCCCCACCAGTTATCACAGTCGTGTTACCATTTGCGAGAGCAGGCTCGCCATCGGCTGTGTATGGTCTTTCACCTTCTTCCTTCTTTGCAGCAGCAGCAGCGAATGGTCTTGGTGGACCATCTGTTGGAGAGGCGTAGCTACTGTCTCTGCTCAGAGGATTTCGCTTCTGCAATTTTGGACTTGAGGGTGTCCTTAGAGCGGCGAGGTCGGATTTACTCCTTTCAAGCGGCGTGTCTCTTCGAGCTGGAGAGTCTGCATCTGATTTTCGTACTTTAGCAGAGGGATCGTCCTTCTTTCTACGGAGGATTGACATCAGGGACCCTCTTCTCTTCTGTGGTGGGCGTGATAGAGGCGGGGAGGAGATGGTGGTGATCGTTCCTCTGCCAGAGCCGGAGCGACGGAGAGTTTCTAAGTGACCGTTTGTGTTACCATTGGTGGTCGACACACCATTACCTTGACGCTTCTTGGCGAGCTTGCCGGCTGGGGAAGAGGGCTTCTCGTCGTCGCTGTCTGGAAGATCGGAGGAATCACCGTCTTCCACACCTATTCGTTTAGGAATTCCACGAACGCCAGATGCTGGCAGTGACGCAGGTGCTGGCGCTGGCGCAGGAGTTGTCCTCATCGTTCGGCCAAGATTGGAAGACCTCTGCACAGGCTCGTCGTCGGATTCGTCGCTCGAGTCAATGAAACGGCTCCTGAAAGCTGGTCTGACGTCTTCGTCCTCGCTAGAATCGGCAAATCGACTGGAGATAGATCTTCCTGGTTTTTGGACCTTTGCAGGTTTGCTGGAGCGGCCGAAACTAGGAAGCTTCATGCTATTTGAGGGAGACTTTGCACGGCCTGCTGGTCCTCGCATGGTTGGCGCGGGGCCACTGCTGCCCCTCATTGACATTCGCATCTGAGTGGTAGGAGTATCAATGGTTTGGCTCGAAGAACCGCTGAATGGGCGATGAGTGACAGAGCCAGTTGGTGACATTGATCGCATGCTAAAACGGCTTGAAGATGGTTCTTGCGTTTGCGATGGGCGGCTATTGCTTCCTCTCATCGTCCGCATCATGCCTCCGCCATTGTTGGATGGCCTAGATCGCTTGAAACTACTCTCACTATCACTGGAATTCTTTCGATGGAGAGCTGGGGTAACAGATGCCTGTTTTTTGATGGGAGCAGCCGATGTTGATGCAGCTGCACTTGAAAGATTCCTCGAATGGGCAACTGCTGGCGTTGCCCGAGGTTCGACAGGTAGTGAAACTGGTCGAGCTTTCTTTTGCATCGATCCTCGAGGTTCGATCTTTTGCGAACCTCTCAACGATTTCTTCATTCCCGTTTCGCTGACAGGAGCTGGAGGTGCTGTTCTCATTGAGGTTCTTAACGAGGTAAAGCCATCAGGGGAGGCCTTTGATCCAGGTTCAATCATGTAGGTTCTCTCACTCGATATAACAGGAGCTGGTGGGGCTGGCTTTACGGTCTTCTTCTTCTTCTTTGGTTGTGCTAGCGGCTTGGACTCTCTCTCTGTATCGGATTCTTCCTCGGCAACTCGCATTGAAGCAAGTTCAATTTGCCGTTTCTTTTCTGCCGATAGACCACTCCAGTACGACTGTGCTTTGTCCCATCCTTCACCATGAGCTGGAACCTCGGATTTGTTTGACAACGCGCTATTTTCCTGTGTAGCTACCTTGGCAACTCGTGAAGTCGGACTGGCAGGTGGGTTTGGAATTAAAGTTGCAGGACGTGTGATAGGACTTTCCACGGCAGCATTCAAAGATTGGAACCCATCTCCTTCGCTGTCAGAGAGTTCTTCAGCAGCATCACTAAAGACATCTGCTTCTGACTCAGTGTCCTCCATGATTGCCGGAGTAGTGTAAATGTGCTCGGCTTCGACTTTATGCGACCCGTGGATCTGTATCTCTGGAATGAGCTCCGAAATACCTGCAGCTGCGGGGCTGGAGGCCACAACTTCATCTAGGCTCACCCGTGGAGTTTCGTTGCCTTCCGAATCAGAGGTAGAATCCCAAGCGCCTGGCACGTCCAACCATCCTTTCCTCTTTTCACTATCCTGTAGAGTTGGCGTAGGTGATGAGATGGCAATTTCTGGAATAATGCCCACTGTCGCCTGTGTTGGTGTCGGCAGCTCATCGTTCTCTTCTGGAATTGAGGCTGGTGTTTCGAGAATGGAATGAAGTTCGGTTGCCGAAGAGGAGTTTGATTGTGTAGACTCGACAGGTCCCTTCGTCTCATCTGCCTCAGCGATAACCGTAGGAGGGGTGCTGTTAATAACATCAACACTGCTATCAGAATCCGACTGATACCCAGTGCCCTCTACAGTCGTGACCTGGGGTGGTAATGGCTCCCGCGATCTTGAAATATTTGCCGCATTTTTATTTGCGGAATCCTGAGCGAAAAGTGCTCCTACAACGTGGTCATTAGATTGTCCCAGAGGAGTTTCCACAGAATCTTCAATCTGGATCGTAGAAGGCATCGACCGAATGGCAGATTTGGGTTCAATGGGCTCCGCAGGTTTGACCAATGGTCGTTCCTCCACTTCACGGTTCTTCCTCTCCCGAACACTTCCGAAGAATGGTAATGCTGGTCTGGGTTTCATGACTACATCATCCTCTTCTTCATCTGTTGCTGGTACCTCCTTTTTCTTGCCTTTGCCGATGCTGTACCAAGGACGTTTGCCCTCTTGAGGACTTGAGGTAACAGGAGAGTCTGTAAATAATGAAGGAGCCGCTTCACCAACTGCCACGTTCGTCTCGTCGAAACTAACACGAACAGACTTCTTTCTTGGCACAAGCTGCTCGTCTGGCCCTCCGGGACTGTTGGACGCCTCACTGCCCTGAGTTGGCATAGGCGATGAGGTACGAGAATTTGAGTGCTTTAATGCAGACTTCCGTGGAGATATTGACCTTGGCGGAGGCTGATGTTTGACCATGAGATTATCAGGAGTAGTGCTTCCGAAATGCGCGTTCCTCCCAGGACTGAGAGATGATACTCTCGCGCCACGAACGCTCCCGTTTGTTGCAAGCGGCTTGGGATTTGCTACTTTTTCTACAGCCTTCTCTGCGACAGGTTTGGCAATTGGCTCGGTGGTTGGTTCCACGGCTTTTTCCGCCACTGTCTCTACTGTTGGTTCTGCGACTGATGCCATTTTTGGTTCAACGACTGATTCTGCGACCGCCGCCAATGGTTTAACAGCTCCATTTGAAGCTTTTGCTCCATCAAGAATGGCCTCTCCCTCTGGTGAAACCAATGGGGCAGCACCCATAACATCTTTATGATGCGCTCTTCCGGCTTTCGATCGTGGCAGTGGGGAGGGTGAAATATTTCGTTCTGGGAGGCTTGTTCGTACCGCGAGTGTTGGCGGGTTTCGTTGTGGTGTATCATCTTCCTCCTCTTCGCGCTCCCGATCCTCTCTCACAATTGATGGTTTCTTTCCCAAATGCCCCTTTCTTGGTGTATATGATATCGTATCACTATCGTTGTCCGACGAGGTTTGCTGGTAAGAACTTTGACTGCTTTCCGGCTCCCTGGTCGCAGCTTTCTTCTTTTTCTTGGGCGATGGGGCTTCTATCTGGGGTTGAGAGACCGGTTCCTTCGGGAAGACTGGTGGCTGTTCGACAACCGCAGGTTTCGCCCTTTCAATTTTTCTCGTGGGTTCCTCTATCGCTCTCTGTGGTGGCTGTTGCGCCTTGGCCAGAAAATCATCAACCGCAGTTCCCTTGGGTCTCGCACCAACTGAACCCTGGGTGAAATACGTTCCTTCCGAGCTTCCTGGAGCTCTCTTCTTCTTCTTCACTGGTTGATTTGCTGCATCATATATCTTTTGTTCGATGGCGTGTACCTCATATGCTGGTAAGAAACTTCGCGTGTTAGGATCGTAGACCAAACTCTGGTTGTTAGGGGCTGTTATCCGTGGATTTTGCCTTAGATTTGAAGGTGATGTTAGCCTTTTCGTACTCATCGGTGAGTTTGGTCTCGAGTTCGTAGGGTAAGAAAAGTTAACGGACCCTCGATTCCTCTCTGCACTTGTTAGCTCCAAATCATGTGGTACGACCGACCATTGCTGCTCAGCTCTCCTGGATCCTTGGGGCTGTAGGCTGTGTCCTCTTCCATTGGGTGCTCTCGGTACTGGGGATGTGACGCGCCGATTCCCACGCTGGTTTTCTGCGAAGGCTCTGAGGGAATGGCCTCCGCTGTGCTGTTCGATCTGGGTATTACAGGCCAGCACCGATTTTGTTAACAAGAGCTCTGCAAGCGCGGAGAGAAATCCAATTACTTCTCGAGTCCTCTCTCTTCCAATATCTTCGTCTGCACTGCATTCCTCTTTGTGTTGTGGCGCCCAGTGGCTTGCGTCAGTCAAGGGACGACAAGTTTAGCAGAGCAAAAGTCGGCCAAAACTCAACCTTCTCTTAATCTTCCGAGATTTGGGTTCCCTTACTTACCTTTGTCTTGCTATATATGTCCAGGTCTTTGATAGCCCTTGACAGGCTTTGCGCGCCCACAACTCAACTCCTCCCTCCGACCCAGTACCTTCCTCCACACAAATACTGCCGCATTCGCCCAATCGGGAAGCGGTAACAACATTGCGGCCCTAATTGCCAGGCAAATGCGCCAAGAAGCGTCCATTTTAGGAAAAGGCCCCTCGCTAGAGCTCAGAAGTCGAGGCTTCCGATCTACGCATACTTAAAAACGCAACGGCTTCCTCCAGAACACCTTTTTTCCTTCGATATACAAGTACAAACTGGTTATCATCCTCTCTGGTTACCAACAAGATTGCATTGAGTCCCTCATTGCATTCTTCCTTCAGTATTACAGTAAGTCCTGGCTTTTGTCTTTGTTTACTCTGATGTCAACACTACTATCACATCATAGCATCACGACCCCAACAGCAACACGTCGATCCTTATCTTCGATCTACGTTTTCATCTTCGTGCATGTCAGCTTTCTAACTAT
>JBAMDN010000991.1:0-46384 GCA_037074945.1 Tetracladium marchalianum
TACCTCTTTCGGTGATCTCGGCAAAGGTTAAGCTTGCGCTGCGTTGGAGGTCGACATTATCGGAGAATACAAGGGTGGTTAGCGCTCGTAGCGGATCGCCAGAGAAGAAGTCGGTCTCTCCTCGCTAGAAGGTATCAGGAGGCATATTCAGAATAGTATTGGGAGGGTTCGCGTACGTTTTCAAGATATTGCAGGAGATCTGCAACGGCCTCCCTCTCACTCTCGGCCAACACAGGTTCGTAAAGGCCATCTCGAGACTTCCCTACATGGGTCGTCAGTAAATGCTGGATTTCTTCAAGATAGCTGGGCAGCATACCTCCACAGCAGGAAGAGCAGACGGCACCCATCTCCAGGGGTCGGTCCCGCAGGACTTGCGGTGCGTATTAGTTGAGATCAATTGTCGTGCACTGTTGGGATGCGAGCCAGCCGGACGTCTGACAAGCCAAACCGCCTGTTGCTCCAAGCACTCGTATTTCCGTGGGGACTCGGGGATCAAATTTAGTTGATGGAAATGAAGTTTGATGGCGGTCGATGGAGAAAGGGGAGGAGCGTTGTGGTGGTGAGAAACAGCGGTAGGAGAGGTGGAGGAGTCGTCGTCGATTCTTCGAGCTTGCGGCGAGTAGTCGAAGAAGAAGCTTTGGAATGAGGAACCTTGGGGTGATGCGTCTGCGCCTGTCGCCCGGGCACGGAAGCCACCATACGCTCAGCCTGCCAAGACCGGCGTTGCACTCGCTAATGATCCCGTTGTACGAAACGAATTGTTAGTAAACAAGAGCAGAGAGATGAGTGAGATACCTGAGTGAGCGAGAGGGTCATCCGATGCTGCCTCTCATCCCGCCGCATTGTGATATATCACACGACTCGTTATCTCGAAAAAAGGGGATGCCAAACTCTCCTCCTCGATCAAGCGACATCATCGAGGTATTCCCACCTTGACCCTGGAGGTCTCACTTGCTCCTCTGAAACCTTCCTTTGATTCGTTGCCCAGCCATAGAAGCTGGTCAGCAAGCACCGCACGCCGACCCAGAAGGGACGACATGTGTCTCCGAGCCACAAACGTCGTTTGCACTGGTAATGATAGCCTGGGACCAGGATCTTGGAGTTTTCAGTCTTAGAGTCTACCTAGTACGGCAGTTTCCTTGTGTCTTGGAGCTTCAATATCTCCGGTTGCACAAACAACTTGAGGGCTTATGGTGTCTGCAGAACACTGCGATCAATGACATGCATGACATATTGAAATTTCCTCTACTAGTCACGCAAAACTAGATATCTCTCCCTCGCAGTACATTCACCGAAGCCAATATCGACAGACACTACGGAATATCCGTTATTGAGGATAGAAAATCTCACGAACCTCCTCTCCACTGGCCACCTCTGCATTAGATGACCACGTGACGTGCGTTTTATGATAGGGAAGGGGGAATGTCTTCTATTGAGTCTCTCCAAGTTTAACCAGAACTCAATTTTGGAAGCCTATAGCCAGCCTCAACACTTACCTGTCGTTGTCGATATCTTCCATTCTCTTTCTTCGCACCTTAGCTCCCAGACCAACACCAACGCCAAACCAAAACCACGACCACTCTACGGTCGCCCGTCTAAACTGCGGTGGGGAAGGTCCGCTCCTGTATCGCACGTGAAATTCAACCCCACGTTGATCGCTCTCTCAACCACTTGCAAAAGCTGCGTCGACAAGCTCCCGTGGTGTCGGCATATATTTTTCTAAACAAAATCTTCGAGCTCTCATACTCTCCCAATTTGGTCCGGAAGAGCTGCCGCGCGCTGAGGCATTCAATCCCACCAGACAGCCCCCTAATCAATGCCATCCTCATACTCATCGCATAACCCAACTACTGAACTCCCTACGACCACCCATCTTCCTCAATCCCGCCAAAATGTCTGATACTACCACGGCTGAAGACAGGCCAGCGGCACCCAATCCCCTACCCGTAGCCGTTGACAACTTGACCTCTGCAGTACCATCGACTACAGACACTCCTACTCCTCGTCCCGGTCACGAGCCGCCGCCGTTCGCTACGCCCTCGACCTTTCTGCTTCCCCGAGGTAATAATCGCGCGATGCAGGAGAAAGAGAAGGAGATTCCGTTGACCGGCGTCGACAAGGACCAACAGAGTGGCCTGGTAAGTAGTGATGCGAGCTTCCCCCATCCTGACTAAACCCGCAGTCGTACTACCGCCCCCCTCCCCCCGTCCATAGAAATGATCTTTCGAGACTGATGATTATGCGCCGTTGCAGATTGCCATCAGGAACTTCCTTAAAATCAGAACAAGTTACGATGTGCTTCCTCTCTCCTACCGGCTCATCATTCTTAACACCGATCTTCTCGTCAAGAAGAGTTTGATGATACTTCTCCAGAATGGTAACACCCGAATCATACCACTCAAGCGGAGTCTTTGCTGAACAAATAAATAGGAATTGTCTCGGCCCCGCTATGGGATTCGCACACTTCTACCTTTGCCGGTCTTCTCACAACCGCGGATTATATAAACGTTGTCCAGTACTACTGGCAGAACCCCGCCGCCCTTGACCAGATAGACCAGTTCCGTCTGAGCAGTCTGCGAGGTAGGATATGTCCCAGCACACGTAGTTTGAAACTGGGGCTAAATTTTGTTTAGATATCGAGAAGGCGATCAACGTCTTACCGCTCGAAACTATATCAGTCCACCCATCCCGACCTCTCTACGATGCCTGTCGGCAAATGCTGAAGACAAGGGCGCGTCGAATTCCCCTAGTCGATGTAGACGACGAGACGGGCAGGGAGATGGTGGTCAGTGTGATCACACAGTACAGAATATTGAAGTTCATCGCAGTCAATGTCACCGAGACAGAGATGCTAAAGAAAAGTGTCTCGGAAATCGGCCTGGGCAACTACGGCGACCTGCAGACGGCAACCATGGATACTATGGTAATTGATGTGATCCATATGATGGTCAAATACAGCATTTCGAGCGTACCGATCGTGGACGAAAAAAGACGAGTTCTCAATGTTTTCGAGGCTGTTGATGTTATCTCGATCATCAAAGGTGGTGCGTATGATGAGCTTACAACAGGTGTAGGCGAAGCGTTGTTGAAGCGGGCCGAGGATTTCGCCGGGATTTACACTTGCAGTGAAGACGATAGGCTTGACTCCATCTTTGATACCATTCGCAAGTCTCGAGTGCATCGATTGGTTGTGATTGATGATGACAATAAGTTGAAGGGGGTCATATCTCTTTCTGATATTTTGCAATACGTTCTTCTACATGGAGCAGAGGATGAAGAGTGAGAAATAGATGAGGGTGGTTATCACGATGTAATGTCATGTTCAAGGAGATCTGCATAGCGAGAAGGCGTCACGGAATGGGATATCGGATTTCGCGGCTCTTGAGGGTATTTAGATCTCGTTTGCTTTTCAGCTTTCACACAAATACCAATCGTGTCATTTTAAGACCATGGGTGGTGCTTTTGTTATAGAGCTAAATGTGAGAATAGAGCGACCAATAGACAAACTCGACATCGCCTGGGAAAAGCCTATTCATAAGAACGTAGAGTTACCTTGAAGAAAACGATGATGCAGCTTTGCAGAAAATCAGAATTTTTCCATCGTTGCTAATTCTCAGGAAAATGAAGCGTTGCCAAGTGGTCGGGTAGTCACTGAGGAAGGAACTCCCAAGAGAGCTTGTTACCATCTGGGAATCGCAATCGTTCCCAATTTGTTCTGATCTCACTCTATATCTTGCTTTGCAGTACAAATTATCGAAAACATCATCCAAGGAAGCAAAATGCAGGCACCGAATCATGAACTTATCAAGCGATCATCTTCAATAACATTATCGCTGGCAGAACGTCCTTCATACATCCCGGACGAGTCTTTCGACGATCTAGTTATCACTCAAAGGCTCCTAGATGGTCCCCAGAACTTAGAGAAGCGCTTATCATTTCATGAAGTACCAGCGGGTATATGCAGCTTCGAGGCCTCAATTGGACAAGATGACATCTCCGATTCCCAAAATCCGGGCCATCTGGATGGCAGAAATCGGAGGGCCTTTGGCACAAGCAATACCTGGACTTCGTCTAGTGGAGAGATACCTTCGGAACAGGATGAGGTTGATGACCGGCTCGTCTTTGTGCAGGAGTACAACAGATTGGCGAAAAAGGTTTGTGGTATCTATGAGCTGAGAAACAAGGCTAATCGGTTCAAAGCATGGAGTTCGAAGCATGGTCGTTGAAGACTTTCCAAGCGTACGTGTTCTGCAATCAGCCAGCTAGATATATGTTCATAATCGTGTAGGATACACTGGATCCGTATGGTAAACCGGGGAGTTGGTTTTCCCGCAAGATTCTTCGCCGGACCTCGTCCACTCAAAGCATCAAGCTCAAAAGCGATGGTCCATTGCGGCACAAGCGGAGCATCAGTGATCTTTCTATGCGTCTCAAAGCCAAGAACGACAAACTGAAAGACAAAGATCTCCAAGAGTTAGCTCGACTCTGCGGCTCGAGTTTACTATACCTTCCTCCGGAGTATGCCACTGGGAGTTTGGCAGTGCCGACATGTTTTCGGGCCACGGCGCAATACCTTGTGCAACATGGTAATATATCCTCGATGATTCTATATACGAATTGAATTAACGAGATGTATGTAGCTCCTACTACCAGAGGCGTCTTCCGGGTACCTGGGTCTCATGGTACCGTCGGTTTATTGTACAATCATTTCTGTGCACTGGATGACGGCGGGGAGGTAATCTCCGGAACAGTTCGATGCCCAACCCTTCCGAATCATATTCCATGCGATGTCCATGATGTCGCATCAGCCTTCAAGAAATTAATATCGGGTCTTCCAGGCGGAATTGTTGGTTCTTTACGAATATTCGATGCGCTGGTGTCTATACAAACACAATTTCACACAGATCCAGAGCTTACAAGAACCAAGCAGAGCAAAGTCAGGGCTAGACTTATCGCGCTTGCTATTTTTACTTTAAAATCACAATATCGACGTGAGCTCATCTGCGCTGTATTTGGTCTGCTTTGTATGATCGGCCGCGCAGCAGAGACATATCAGCGAGAAGATGATCGAGGTCGACCTCTCCCAACTTCAGATCTCATGGGATATGGTCCATTGGGTATTGTTTTTGGTCCGCTGTTGGTTGGGGATTTGTTGGAAACATACACAATGCGTCTCGCCAATCCACATGGAGGATTGATCCTCCTTCCGATAAGTCCACCAAAATCTCGAAAAGAGAGACAGAAGGAAAAGCAAAAGAAGCCCAAGACTGAGGATAGTAACATTTCTTTCGACACATTTGTTGATAAAATCAAGGTCGCAAATGGTGTCACCGAGATGCTAATCACTCATTGGCGTGATGTTGTCCGGCACATGAAGGACTTGAAAGCATTTAAACCTCTCACCAGCCATCAAGGCCTTGCACTCCGAAGTAACGCACGCCCAACGCTTCGACCGTCAGCTTCAGATACCTTTACCATCCGCAAGCCGCCTGACTGGGATGGCATCAAGTTGCATCGAATAAATGATGGACTTGACTCACCAACTCCTGCCCGACGTAAGTCACCTTTCGGTGAACCCACAAAACTTTCTAATCGTAGTGTAGGTGCAAATACCCATCAGAGCCATTCAGTCAACGATCTCAGGGTTACAGATCATGACTTGCTCGACAAGCGGAAGCAAAGGCCTAGGGACAGACCAATGTCCAGCCAGTTGCTTACTGGAACCCGATCCATGAGCATACTATCGCCAACTACCGAAGAGAATTTACGAGATGATATTAGAGATGCAGACAATTTCCAACCATCGCCAAGTATAACACCGAGGGGAAAACAAAAGGGAAATGACGGAAGCTCCGTCTCGTCTCGCCACTCGAGGCTTTCGAGAAAAGACAATTCGTCTGAGACTCCGTCTAAACTCCGCAAACCTCGTCCACCACAGAATACGAAAGATGGGAAAATCTCCCTTCAAAAAAGGCGAGGAAAAGATTCAAATTTAAGCAAGAGCCCAAAGGAGCAGACAATTGATGATCATGCTATTTCAAACGCCAGCAAAATCCGTCAAGGTACTCTATCCGACCAAGCACATTTATTCAGTCTTATCAAGCCAGGACTCTTGAATGCGACTACCAAATTCCTCCAATCCAACAATGAAACTAAAACCTCCACGATTGCTCAGATTCACCAAGGTGTGACTTCTTGTCAAATTCGTCGTATTACTGCCAGTGAGCCTTCTAATAACCCTGTTTTTCTTGGGTCTCCTCGTCGGATCATGTCACAATCGCTTTTCGCTCACTCGACAACTCGAAAGAAGGACCCTCTCAGCTTGGTCTCCCATGAAGAAGATTTGGCTTCTTTGAAAGCACTTTCTCGAGTTCTCAACAGAGATAACATGAACCCGAGGTGTGCCGGTAAAAGTTTCCAGGCCACACCCGCTACCCCACATCAATACCCATCTTCTGCTTCAAATCTACCGACAAAGGCTATGGACTTGCAATCTGCCGGAGATTCCAAGTTCCCAGAGACTGACTCTTCCATTCCATCAAGAATAAATTCTCTTAAAATACAGTTGGATAGAGCGGGCGTGGCCGTTTCAACCAACGGCCACGTCTCCGAGAGAACTAATACATCATCCTTTAATGGTATTGCTAGAAGCCCTCCGCCTCTCAGCACAAACCCTAAACATTCCATGACCGGAAGCAATCCCGTCAGAAAAATTATGACTCCCTCAAGAAATGTTCGAGCTTTAGCAGCCAAATTCAACAATGCAAAATCTACAAACATGTTTGAATCCCCATTCAAGCCGTCGCCAACGAAGATTTCTGGAAGGGATGTCCTACTTGCAAAATCACGAGATGGCATGATAGCACAGTATACAACCAATACACCTTCTCCAACAAGGTCTCAAAAATCTGCTGTTTCCGAGAAAACGCCCCAACTCACCCGAAGACCTCCTGGGGAATTGCGAGCCAGTGCGCGACCTTTCGAACCATGGGTGTCGACGGCCAAACAGCCAGCAAACGAAAACGAATCCATCGAGCCGTTACAGATCGAATCATGCACAGTGACCAACTCGAACCAGAATCTTGGGAACCAAAATCATAATCTGACAAGCAACTTGGGTTCAATCTCTAGAACTTTTGATGGCAATGGTTCGATCCAGACTGACAAGCAAGTATCAACCTCCTCTCTTGCACCGACTCACGAGACATCCGTTCAACATCAAAACCATGGAAAGGTTAAATATACGAAAACTGTCGATACTATTGAACCTCAGTCGATCAAATCTCCCCATGTCCGTTTTGCCTCTGCGGAATTAAAAGGCAACGACGGTTCGGGCTGCGAAGTTGAGAGTAACCCGCGTTTGAGCACTGCAGTGTTCGATTCCCCCGTTCCATCTTTATCGACGGCTGGAACTCCAATAATACGCAGCAGCCCAATCCTGCACAATACAGTTCAAAATTTACAAAAACAGCTGGCTGCCAAATCTGAGGAGGTTCGTCGATTACGCCAACAACTGGATGCTCGCGCACATCTAGACATCGGAACATTGAGTAAGCAACTGCGAGAAGCGAAAAAGGAATGTGCGGCATGGAAAGCGAGGGCAGAACTATCAGAGATGCAGGTGGAAATGCTTTCTACAAGAACGATCACCAGAAGCTGTTCAATGCGAGCACTTCCCGGGAGACTGTCAGATTCATCCGCCAAACAAAATGAAGATGCTGTGAAAGAACTAGGAAAGAATCGGAGGGCGGTGCATGGGATGGATGGTCCTGGAGATTCACAGGCGTATAATTCAGATGAGACTACCGATACTGTTATTAGGGAGCCAGCTCGGAGCGAGTATTCATCTTGGGTGCATCAAACACTGAATGCGCTAGAGGGTCCGCATGAGATGGCTTGATATCGTTAGTCTACAATATATTTATGTTGCCATGGTGTTTTATGCGATCATTAAAAAGGGCGAATACATCTTAGGTGCAGTTGCTTATGGTGGGTTGGAAACAATGGGGTGTTTTATGGATTGTATTCTTTTTTTTGTATTGTAATAAACACTTCTTTGCTTAACCTCTGTAGGTAATCGAGTTAACTATTTTCATTTTGTTTGACAAAACCGGTATCTTTGTTTGGTTTCATGGAGTGAGTATTTCTGTTTGGATTTGAGGAGTGTCGTATGGTGAGATTGAACAAACGTACACCTTGCTATTCATGCAGGTTTCCGTCGTTCACCACCTCACTTTTATGTCCACATAATTTCTAGCATGCCTTGCTACTTTTTCTTACAAATTATTTATTCTAAAAAGAAACCTTGGCTACGAAAAGAGTCCAAAATTTAATTCATTTCGGTGTTGACAGTGAAACTGATCCCTCGCTTAACCTGCCCAAATAGACCTAAAGTCTCCCAGACAAAACGAGATAGAGGTGAAATGTCAAAGGTTAGCTTACAGTATTCACCTTTTCACCTCTCATCTTTGACTCCTGGCCTCATGCGAACAAAATTATTTGAAATTGTCAATACCAACGTCAGTTCTTTCTCTCTTCAATTCCTCACCATTCGGGCTCTCGCTTGCTCTCTGATTGATCTACTTCTCTTGAAATTAAAACGTTTGTCGACTCAACTCAACTTTACACCACTTCTACCGCTTTTCACCAAGAGATACAACTTACCCACCGAAATAAGCTTACGCCTCTGGGAAACGTCGAGAGAAGTTTGTAGCGACGTGAACTGCTTTGATGGGTTATCTTCCATCAACAATAGAGGATAAGACTAGAGATTGACTCTCTAACTACCATCAACAACAATAGGGTTGAGAAAGACAGGACAACAAACGTCGAAGCAAACGCAAACGCAAATCAGAGGACAAGACAGAACAAGATGAGTTCACACACACCTGACTTAGCAATTTCAGGCCGGAAGAAGGGATATTCTCGCCGTGCAGGTACAGATACAAGTGCAAATACAAATGAGCGAAATGACGAGAGCAAGATCAAGATCAAGCATTCGATGAGCTTGGCCCTAGATTGGTCGGATGTTATGGATGTTTATTTGACCGAGAGATTGACGGGATGGAAATTAGGCGTTGGTTTAAGCTTGAGTACGTATTCAACTCCCCCTTTCCCCTTGCTCCCACTACCCCTCCCTCCCTTCTACCTCTTCTGCCCTTCTCCTCATATATCCTCACCTCTCTAACTCTCATCAACAGTCCTCCACTTCACGCTCATCATCCTCCCGACATCTCTCCTCCTCACCCACCTCAATAAAATCATAATCTCCTACATCGGCTACGAAAAGAAAATGCGCTGTCCATCCGGCATTCTATTCTCTCGTTTCCTCTTCATTGCTATTAATGTTATTTTGATTGTGAGCTGGGGTAGGCAGTTGAGTGAGGAGGAGAAATTGAGGGGGGAGATTGAGAAGTGGGGTGGTGTTGTGAGGTTCTTGGAGGAAGAAAAGGAGAGGGTTGAGAGGGAGTGGGTTTGTGAGGTGAGTTTTCTGTTTCTTTTTCTTTTGATTGGGGGTCTCTGGGAAAGGTAGTTGCTAAAATGATGTTTGATTTGGGTGGGTAGGTCGAAGCGCAAATCCGCCAGGAAATCGAAATCGCTAGTGCAAAGGCAAATGCACATGCAAATGCAGACCTCACCCGTCGTTACGAAGAAGTTGAGGATATGGATGCGACGCCTACAGCCGCAGCATCAGCGAGGGTTGCGAGGAGAAGGGCTCGTTCATATGCCGCTGCTGCTGCTGCTGGTACTGGTGTTGGTGGTGGAAATTTGGCTGAGAATGGTGTGAAGAGAGATGAGATTAGGCAGGAGATTGGAAAGGCAATTTTAGATCCTGAGAGTATTCCGGCTCTGAAGCAGAAGAGCCGTCTTGGAAGGAAGGTCGTTAAGGAAAGGCGTTAAATGAAGGAGTTGAGGAGAGACTCGAGAAGAATGCGTAGTACGCTGATGTAGCTTCTTGGCGATTTCGGGGAAGGAGGGTGGTGGTGGGAGATGATGGTGAATGATGCGTTATGTATTGTCCATGACATAGATTTGCGAGATGATTTTCCAAATCGCTACATACTAGGATGGATCGAGGTATGCTATTTGCTTTGGCTGATAGTCAATATATCCATCTATTCATCCAAAAGCAAATACTGCCCCAGTGTAAAATATTGCACTGGATGGGAGTTTCGGGGATAAGAGCTGACCCATGTATTTTGGTATATCCCAACGCCGTCGCTATGTGTACACACAAACTCAAACATAAATACCACCGATCTATTCCATCTTTTGATCTAAAATGGCTTTGCAACTTTCCTATTCTCGCTGACTCCCGTCTCTGGATCTTTGTATTCCTTCCAACTAACAGGATACATCGCATTACCCGCCTCGCTTGTCGCCATGATAACGCCCAACTGATTAGATGCGGTGGTAAGGTAGTAATTTGCCTGATCTCCCAATGATATCTGTTTGCAAACTCAGCCCTGCACACAAAACGTCCCTCCCTAGAGAGAATAGAAAACGAGAATCACTCACAACAACAGCCCTCACAATATCACCAGGTCTAAAACTCTCAAAAATCTTAACCTTATCCTTCTCCGTCGCCCTCACATCCTGCACTCTAATTAAGCCCTGCCACTCCCCTTCCAACACCGTCTCACCCACCACTAAAATAGAGACCGTTGCTTGTCGCGCTGCGATTCTAGTCACTTTACACAACACTGTGCTGTTTACTTCTGGTAAAATCTCTGCTTTGCCCGTCTGGGATGTGCGACGTTCGATTGAGATGGTGGGGAGAGTGGTGGGGACCGCTGGGGTGATCTTGGTGAGACGCTTTTGAGGTCCGGCGGGTTTGGCGGGTGTGGTGGTGAGAACGGCTCCGAGAATTGAGGCGTAGATTGAGGAGGAGAGGGTATGTGTGCCTGGGCCTGGGAGGTAGGCGGTTGTGGAGCCGAGGAGTTGGCCGGGGACGGCGATGGGAATGGGGATGGGTTGTGCCATTGTATTGGAGTGGTTTAGGAATTGGGGGGAGAGCTAGTTGCTTATTAGTATCAGGTAGTTCTAATCACAAGAATACGTACAGCCGATTTTGACACTAACCACAAAGTTCAGGAAATTACTTGGTGGCTATAACGACGGTAGCGAGCGTGGAGTTGCTGGTCTCTTACAATCAACATGGATATTCTGGCGAAGATGTCGAGCTGTCGTTGAAAATTCTTGCAGGGATCCCCTCCACCACTCTTGGCATGACGCCCAAGCTCCCCCGCATCAGAGGATAGGTAGTGTTCGAGCTCATGGAAGCTTGTGTCATTTCCTAAAATGATAAACTTCATGTCGTTGACTCTCTAAACGTTCGTGGATTTGGCGATCAACATAATCCATCCTTTGACTTCAAATTGGCTGGAGACTTAACCGAATCCGTCCTCTAGCCTTTGCTGGTACCAGCTCTACAATACGTAGCTTTGTATATAATCGTATGTTTCCTTATTTTCCCTCAATTCCCTTTTTATGAACAGAACTTAACAGCACATAACCAGATATCCTATACACTTCACGATCACGATCAAATTTCAAAATGTCAGCAAAACATTTTATCAACGACCCTACGCATCTGGTCAACACAGCTCTGCAATCTCTCACCCTAACCAACCCTTCTATCACCCTTGACAGCGAAAACAAAATTGTCTATCGCAGACCAGGCCATGCCTCACAAGTCTCCCTCATCTCTGGAGGTGGTAGCGGTCATGAACCGAGTTTTGGAGCTCTTGTCGGAGAAGGTCTCCTCAGTGCCGCAGTCGCAGGAACTATCTTCGCATCGCCAAGTGCAGAACAAGTCCGTAAAGCGGTCATGTCAAGAGTCGATGGCGAGAAGGGAGTCCTTGTCACCGTTATGAATTATACCGGTGACATTTTGAACTTCGGAATGGCGGTCGAGAAAGCAAAGGCCGCTGGATTGAAGGTAGAGATGTTGGTTGTGGGTGATGATGTTGGCGTTGGTAGGAAGGCTGCTGGGAAGGTTGGGAGGAGAGGGATTGCTGGTACTGTTTTGGTGCACAAGATTACTGGTGCATTGGCTGCCACTGGTGCGACTTTGGAGAATGTTTTCAAGGTTGGAAAGTTGGTGACTGAAAATCTTGTGAGTGTTGGAGCCTCACTGGATCACGTCCACGTACCCGGAAGAGCTCTCCCGGATTTGGCCTCAAAGGATACCTTGGGAATCGATGAGGTTGAAGTTGGAATGGGTATTCACAACGAAGCTGGAAGTGGCAGAGCAAAGGTCGAGTTACCTGAGTTGGTCGCGACAATGTTGAAGCAGATGCTTGATTCTACCGACAAAGATCGCGCATTCTTGAACGTCAATTCCAATGAAGTTGTTCTTTTGGTCAACAACTTGGGAGCTGTCAGTGTCTTGGAACTCGGAGGAATTACAACTGAGATTGTCAACCAACTCGAGGCGACATATAATGTCAAGCCAGTTCGTATTCTGGCTGGAACATATATGACCAGTCTCAACGGCCTCGGTTTCAGCATTTCTCTGCTCAATGTTGTCAACACAAATATTGGCGGACCAAGCATGATTCAGTTGCTCGATGCACCTTCTGAAGCAGTTGGATGGACTGCACCAATCAGAAAGGAAACGTGGGAGGAAAAGTCTCAACACACCAGAAAGGCATCGGCTACATATGAGGAAGAGATAAAGCCCAGTGGTTTGAAAGCTGATCTAAATACCACTAAGATTGCTCTCATAGGAGGCTTGGAGCGTTTGATCCAGGCCGAGCCTGATGTCACAAGATTCGATACCGTAGTTGGTGATGGAGACTGTGGTATTGGTTTGAAGAGAGGAGCCGAAGGTAAGTTTTCCAAACACTTTCACGCAAACACTTCCCAGCAGTTACTCATAACTAACCACAGACAGCTGTTCTCAAACTGGTCGCCACCACCGAATTGTCCGGTGATATTGTCGTCGACCTCATTAAAATCGTCCACGTAGTCGAGAGCACAATGGACGGCACCTCCGGAGCACTTTTCGCCATTTTCCTCAACGCTCTGGCCCACTCTCTCCGACAATCCACCCCAGGAGAAGCAACCCCTCGAACATGGGCCGCCGCTCTTCAATCTGCCTTGAAATCTCTAGCAAACTACACTCCAGCCCAACCAGGCGACAGAACTCTCATCGATGCTCTCTATCCGTTTGTTGAAAGTCTCAATAATACTGGTGACTTGACAAAAGCAGCAGAGGCGTCAAGAAAGGGTGCAGAGGGAACAAAGGGAATGAAGGCTTCCCTAGGAAGAACTGTGTATATTGGTGGGACTGGATTCGAGGAGGTGCCTGATCCAGGAGCTTGGGGACTAAGCGAGTTTTTCTTGGGATTGGCTGGACAGAAGGCTAAGGAGGGAGAACCAGAGGAGTTTGAGATGGTTTGAGTTGAACGTGGTGAGCGTTCGTGTCTTGGAAGCCGTGCAGGTAGAAACGCTTGGGAGTGATTTCTTCACTTCGTTCCTGGCTCTGTCATAGCTTAAAGAGCTAAATACACATATTGAAATAATTCTGTCACTTTACGATTGAGAAAGTTTTTTCCATCTCTAGATTAGGCCCTTTGCGAAGAAAGCCTTTGAATTTGGCCAGTTCATAAAATCGAGTAAAATGGTTAGAGAGGGTATGGCATCACTAGAGAAAGAGATTAGTGAAATAACAAGTAAAAAGGTGTCAGCCGGGCAATTTTCAACATTTCTTTGCCGTTATCTAGAGTATTATGCCAAGGTTCAAGGCCCTCGATATTGCACTGCTACTCTTGCAGTCGTACACAACTTGGCCCCTTCACACGAACGTGGTCACCAATCGCAGTTCTACTTTGACAAGAAAACCTTGGTATATTCCGCCACTTTTCGACGCCGTTGATGTAGTTTAGTAAACCGTTACTGTGATCCTTCCCTTCGTGACTACCAAGATCCATCCATGTACACCCATCATAACACCAGCTCAACTGAGCAGAACCAGAATAACCGAGTCGCCTCTCAAGAACCTAAAACACAGGCACATTAGCACAAACTCATTCAACTGCCCACTTCTCCAGTCATCGCTTCCAATCCTCATCTAAGAACTCCGCAAAGAAAAAGACCTTACATCTTGCTGATAAATCGATCCTTATTAACTGGTCTACCCTTCTTTCCCGCGCTCGTCCTCGGCGTCTCCGTCCACATCTCCTTCACATTCTCCAGCACCATATTACAATGCCTATCGAACGCCTTGACTCTCGCCAACAACTTGCGATTGTTACGGCACGAGATTAGAACCTGGGTATGTGATCGCACGGCGGTTTGCAGAATTGAGAGAGGACCGGACGTGAACTCGTGTTCCTCGAGTTGAGCAATCTCAAACTCACTACGCACAAGTTAGTTAGCCTTAGCACTTCCTCAACGCACCGTGCCTATCTAGGTATCTAGGTAGGTTTCTGGGGAAGGACTGTCTGCCTGGTCGGTGGGGTGGAGATGGGAAGGGAGAGTAGGCGGGCATACGTGAGGTCGCTACGAGGCTTTGCGAGCAGTTCTCTGTAGATTTTTTGATTAGTACATTTCAACAATCTGAAGTATTCTAAAACGAAGACATACGTGATCTTTGCGTCCGCCATGATGTGTGATGTGTGTTTATCAAGATATGAATTCTTGCACTTTTTTGGGTGTCTGATGGAGCTTGTCGTTGAAGACTTGCATTCAATGCGGCCTAGCGCCGATACCTTATTTCGCCGGTTCGTGGAACCGAGCTTTGAATTTTAAAACCCCGAGGTCAGAGCGACCACTGTTGATGTCGAAAGAATAGCCTGATTTGGACACGAAGTTTGATGGGATTGTAAAAACACCGAATTCATTCATTTGTTTTCTTTCCTTTTCTTGGCTGTAAATCAATTACATTCGCAGTTCTTGATGTTTGCGAGGTCTTTACGGGGTAGTGCCAGGACGGCAGCAGCAACGAGGTGTACTGCGAGACGTGCGATGCCTTTGAGAGCGAAGGTCACGAATCCTGCATTTGCGGGAAGAGCACAGGTGGGTTGGTTGGTTGGCTTTGTGGATGCTAGGTCTAATATGTGTTTAGATGGCTACAGACGCATCACCGTCGGCAAAGAAGCATGAGGGTGAGAAGAAGGATACAAGCACCCCCAAAATACGAGTAAGAGCAACGGACGATCCAGAAGATGTGCTTTTCGACACGCTATTCGGCCTACGGACGATCGAACTCAACAGACCGAAGAAACTCCATTCGCTTAATGGTTCGATGGTGAGGAAGACGATACTGCGTCTGCAGGAATGGGAGAAGTCGGATATGGCGAATGTGGTGGTCATTAAGGGGGTAGGACCAAAGGCTTTCTGTGCGGGTGGTGATGTGTCGGCTCTTGCGATTGACAACACGAAGGGAGAGGAAGGCGTGAAACGATCGACGGATTACTTTGGACAGGAGTATCAGCTTGATCATCTGATTGCGACGTACACGAAACCATATGTTGCTTTCCTGGATGGAATCACAATGGGTGGTGGAGTTGGATTGAGTATTCATGCTCCATTCAGGATAGCCACGGAGAGAACGGTGTTCGCGATGCCGGAAACGACGATCGGGTTTTTCCCGGATGTTGGAGCTTCATTCTTCTTGCCAAGGATGCCCGGTGCGGTCGGTACCTATCTTGCTCTTACAAGTGAGAAACTCAAGGGCGCCAACGTTTTCTACTCCGGTGTTGCCACGCACTATCTTCACTCTACCTCTTTGCCAGCTCTTGAGCGTCGTTTGGCCGAGTTGAGATTCAAGGATTACGATACCCTCGAGACTAGGTTGGAGCTTATCGACAGCACAATCGAGGAATTCTGTACTGGGTTGCCATATGATGAGCCGATGTTGCTTTCGAAGAGGTTACGAAGAGACATTGATCGTATTTTCAGCAAGAAGTCCGTGCCTGAGATTATTGCTGCTTTGGAAGAACAAGCTCAGCAAGAAATCAAAGAAGAAAATGCGGCGAAGAATAAGCTGAGCAACGAAGAAAAACAGGAGTATCAACGAATTGAAGAGGGAGGTGTCGCCAGTCAAGATATCAGACAAAATCCCAGAGCGACGAGAACATGGGCAAGAGATACGCTGAAAACCATTCGCCAAAGATCACCAACAAGTGTTTACGTTACGCTTAGGCAAATGCAACTTGGTCGACGATGGACGATCGCAGAGACCTTCCAGAGGGAACACCAAATGGCTGGAAAGTTCATGCAACATCCGGACTTTACCGAGGGAGTACACGCTCTGCTCATCCGAAAGGATGGCAAGCCGAAGTGGACTCCAGCCTCATTGGATGATGTCAAACCCGGAGATAATATCGCCGATCCATTCTTCCAGGTAGAAGGCGGAGACAGATTAGCATTGTTGAACACAGTCGACTACGCCATATATCCTCACCTCAAGTTCAGCATCCCACATGAGAATGAAGTCAAGGCATTCGTCCAGCGTGGTGGCCAGACGTTCAAGAGCACACTGAAACATTTCTTAGATTTGAGGAAGAGCAAGCAAGGTGTGAAGGAGATTGTCACAGAAATCCTGGATAGGAAAACAAAGGGTACTGAGAATGGCCTGGTCTGGGAGGATCACGTCGAGGTGGCGAAGATTTGAGGGTGGAGATGATAAAATGTACGATAGTTGTGTGATCATAGATGTTGGAACATGTACTATTTTGTGAACATTAATTGAGGGAAGACCAAAGGTTGAGACGTGATAAAGCAAAGGCTGAGAGGGAGAGGAAAAGATATCATGTGATGAGCGACTGAGATGCCATGTTCCGGGATGGTTGAGTCATTAAATAAGCGCGGAAGATAGGGATCTAAAATCAGGTATAAAACGAGCTTACCCCGCTCCAAGAATTGATGATTCGTTCTCTTACTCGAATTCGGTGTGATGGATTTGGGATTCTCACATCTCAAAATCACGTCAAGCGAGAGTGACAACAAGCGCATCTCGGCTAAAAGGTTGAACACTTACCGAGCTGAGTAATCACTCGCTTGCTCATTGGTTAATCACCCCCCGGCTGTTGATGGCAACTTCTTGGGCTTGACGTTCACAACTCGTTCACAACTCCACATCTCCAGAACAACGACAATTTCCCCTCGATTAACTATTTACTTTCCAGAAACTGTTTTGGATACTCGGTCAGAGTGTATCTTTACCAAGCTCATTACACCTACTGTAGATCCCTCAATTTTTTTGTGTTCACGTCTAAATCTCTGGGCTATCTCAACGCGTCGCAGTTCTCGCGACCGACACAAACGCGCATGGTACCTTGCAGACCTACTTAGCCACTGAGTTTCTCCAGCATTGACGCCAAAAACTCGCGACCTCACGAACTTCAAAATTCCACCCTTCAATGCCTCCTAAACCACATTTATAACCCACGACGAGCTTCACGACAATTGAGCGGAATTCTAACCTGCTGCATGGCCAGTGAGGAATCATAATGTCGTCTCCAGCCGCCTTTGGTCAATGGCACGGTCATGGGCAAGGAATGCAATCTCAACTTCCACCACCTCCTCCTACGCAGAACAGTGGGAACGAGGATGGAGTCACGATCAAGCCCATGAGACGTATGTATTATGGAATTGGGTAAATTGGAAAGCTGCATACTGATCTATTCACTCTCCAGTCAAAGTCCTGTATACCTTCGACGACCAAAACAAGACAAACTGCTTGGCACGATGGCCTCATGTCCTGGACATACAGACGGTTATGATGGAGGAGGGTGGAACGATTGGAGTGATCGAGCTGAAGACGTGTATTCAGGCTATTGTTCAATGTAGTCCAGAACTTGTGAACCGAATGGGCCAGGACTACACTGTGTACGCATACGACTTTTCGGAGTACGACAACCCCCTGGTTGGGCAAGGCATGCTTTCAAGAGTACTGCAAGCTACCTCTCCAACGCCAGAGGTCCCCGCCGAGGAATCGCAACAGCTAGTTACGGGTCGAGTTTGCAAGAACATTTTGGGAATTTTCAACAACGGTGTCAAAGAGACTTTAGAAGTGAAGCTGAGACTAATTCCGGTTCCGACATCGATACAAAATGAGTACCAGAGCACGATGGACCAGTATAGGGAGCAGAGTAGGTCTGTGCCACCACCTGGTTATGATCCTAGGGAGTGGAATGCTTTGATTCAGTCAACCCCAAGTTTTGGCCAGACTTCAGCCAGGACTTCGCAGCCTCCAAATCCTCAGCCAAACCAGCGCCTTTCCTCGAACCCGAACCCGAGCAGCCAGCAGCCTTTGCCTCACCAACATTCAACTCCACAGCAACCAAATCCTCAATTCACAAATTCTCAGTATTCAAATCCTCAATACCCAAACCCTGAGCACGGCCATCCACCTCATGCCCCTCCGCAACACTCGTATCCTCCACACCCACATCATCAACACTCAAATTCTCAGCACACTAATCATCAATTCTCGGATTCTCAGCAACCGATTCCCCAATACTCAAACCCTCAGTACCCAGGTACCCAGCCTCAAGATTCACATCTTCGCCCAAACTCCAGCCACGCCTTAATATCTCACCTACGGGATGGGACGTCTATCGAAGCTAGTGGGCAGACTCAGGGCCCCAGTGTTCAGCAACCATCTAGTACCCCTTTCATTCAACAATTGCCTTCGCAAGAAACGATAAATACAAATAATGGCCCGGTAAATGAACAGTCAGCAAAGGGAGGGAAAGCAAGAAAATCCACCTCAAGACCTGCCTCTAGAGCGACTACCAAACGACCAAGAAAGACGAAAGCATCTTCGGCTCAACCAGTTGGGGGCAACACTTCTGGTTATGAGGAGGGTACAGATGGTGATGATGGTCCAGCACCAAAGAAACGAGCTAAGACTACGAAAGCTACAGCGTGGAGCCAGGGCCAGGCTTTTGCATCTGGGCCTGATTCTCTCCGAGTTGCTGCTAGTACTGCAGGGTCATTACGTCTCTTCAGACCGATTGCTATGAGTCCTGCAATGAATGGAAATAAGGATCTACAGGAAGTTCCAAGAGTGCCAACACCTATTCCCAGACTTCCTCAGAATAAGTTCCATCAGCCCACTTGTAGTGGACTACGACGAGACTCATTTAATCAAGAGAGTAGTGCGCCTCCATCTCCAGTCGCTTCACCTCTTCCATCAGCGTTACAGCAGGAAGAATTACAATTTTCCATTGAATCTGCTGGCCCTTCACCTGCGGAACAACATGATAGTCCTGCTGATTCCCCTTTGGAGTTTAACTCATCACCACCGGTAATGAGAACTCGACCTCCCAGTCTCCGCTCAAGTCCACCTTGTCCAACCAGTCCTTGCCTGCCACCAATGCCGAGGACGGATTCTGGATTTATGAGTGGTTCGCTGGAGGAGTTATTTGGTGAGGATGAAGATGATCCAGTAGTATACCTAATCGACGACGAGGATGAGGTTGATCTCATCCCAGCAGCTGAAAAGGCTCCATCCCGCCTGTCAAGCATCGCAAGAATCGTACCTGAGAAAGCTTCACCGCTACAACAAGCCATTCCAACAACTGAGTCTGCTCCACAAATTTTCCGTGTCGAATGTCCCGGGCCTATAGAGCTTTTGCCTACCAGAATGCCTGTATTTGAGCCACCGAAGACATCGAAGACCAAGACTGTCAAGCCAAAAGCTGGGACACCTCAACAGTCTCGTGCTCAATCACGCGGCCGCAGTGTTATGTCTGAAGACGGAGGACAAAGCCTACCAACTTTACCTAGAAACCAGTCTTTGCCATCAGGACTGTTATTGTCTAAGCCTTTGGATGCGAGAGGTACATCTCAAGGACCTGAAATACTCCCTTGGCCACATTCAGTAGAATGTCCCAGGCCGTTTCCACCTTCTCCTGTGTTACCGCAGCAGCAACTCAGCTGCCCACAACCCGCCTCGAAGTCTCCTACACCTGATTCCATCCTACAACTACTCTCGGTCCTTCCTAAATATGCTGCAAATCAAGATACGCAAGCCCCATCTCCACAAATCGGTACAGTTCAAGCGTCGACTATGAAGACTCAAATTGAACAGTCGATAAATCCGCAAACTCAACAACCCCAGCAACCGGCTCTCGACATCGACGAAGGCCAGATAAGAATGCCGACACATCAGGATAGAACTCCACAACCTCAGACTCAGCAAATGCAACCTCGGCAAGCAATTCAAATTCCAGAACAAGTGAATGAAAGAACTTCTACACTAGTTCAACAACTTCCTCCTTATCAAGAAGTACGCGCCCAACGACAGAATACTGAAGCAATACATACAGCAGATGTCCCGAAAACAGGATATCAAGCAACATGGAATGCCGTCAATGCTCCGCCGGTAGCGCCACCCCCAGAAAGGCGTCAAATGATGGTTCGAACTGCATCTCTGGGTTCCCTTAATCTTCCACAAGTCCCAGCTAGTGACCCTATCTTGCCACCATCCAGTCTCCACCGATCACAAACCTGGTCCGAAGCACCACATGTGATGACAGATGGTCCTATGCCAATGATGTCTGGTATGCATGTCCACACAGCACTCCCAGCACAACTACCCCCCCCTCCACCACCAAGTGCGAATGGCGTCCCGTATAACAGAAGTTGGAATGCAAAGAAGGCGGGTATCAAACAAAGATTGGAAACGGCCATCATGAATGGCGAAATGCCTCCATACTGCAATAACTGCGGGGCGATAGAAACACCGACTTGGAGGAAGTCATGGTCTCGAGAGTGTCAGGGAGCTCCGGGTTATTATGAGTATTCCGATGAGCCAGGAAGAGTAACATCGATTGTTGTTTTGACGCGTAACGCCGAGAAAGAACCAACCTCGTTTTTGTTAATCAAGAAGTCTTTAAATCACGAAGACATTGCTGCAGAGTACAACCCTTACATGCTTTGCAATCGTAAGTCTGGTCCTTTGATTTGCTTGAACTACGCTAACATTGGTAGCTTGTGGTATCTGGATGTCCAAATACAAAACTCAGCGACCTCCTGAGAAATGGCAGGCTGCTTACAGTGCTCCAGTAAGGAAGCTGCCTGAAAAGGCACCCCCAAAACCAAGAGGTTCCAGGCCACCCAGAAGGTCAGCGATAGCAGGTTCAGAGCCTCCAGTCGTATTCGATAACCAAGAAACGGTGGTCGCTCCTCCTCAGCAGGCTCAAGGGCGGCCGAGATCTGACTCCACCAACAAACGCCTAAATGCCATGACATCCAACGCTGCTTCCGCTGCACTAAGACGGGCAATTCAATCTAGCCCAGCTCGATGGAATGGTACAAGGCACAGTGTCATCGACCTCGAAGACGAAGATTCAGCTCGTAGAGTCTTGTTTCCTTCGCCGAGGAAGGATGGTTCACCGATTCTCTTGGGCGAAATGACAGAAGTGGTGACGAGCGCGGTTCAAATCCCCACGAACCTCAATAAGGAAGACTTGATTGAAGCTCCAAACAAGGAAAACTGCCCTCCAGTCAATTTCGAAGATGATGATGAGTTTATGAGACTATTTGAAGCGGAGATGGGTCGTCCGACTACACCTATTCAAAAGGCTGTTTCCGAAGATCTCTTTAAAACACCAGTTCGACGCACTCCAAGAGGACGAGGTGCTAATGGCAGCGCATCCAAATCTGTTCATCGGACGCCTACAAGAACCCCGCGTCGGTCGCCTGGCAATCTTCTTCGTGTAACGCCGATGCAGACCCCGCGTCGATCACCTCGGAATCACAACACCGACCCTCCTGAGTTCCCGTCACCGTTCACATCAACTATGAACCTGTTGATGTCAGAAGCGAATAATGCTGCACTAGCTAACTCCTCTCCATCCCGAAACGGAGCAATGATTGACTTCGATATCTTGCCGGCCTTGCCTCATGATGGGCTCGATTCTAACTTCAGTCTTGAAGACTTCTTCTCGACTGATGTTCCGATGCCAAGTTCTCCCCCTCGAGCATTCCGCTTGTATGAAGATCCAATCTCCTTGAACAACATTAATTGGGATGAGTTCAACAAGAGTTGTGGTGACCAAGACTTGACGGTTGGCGTGCCTCCAGACTCTTTGATTAAAGACGAGCCACAGGATGATACGGACAAGCCAATTGGAGCAGATGTTCCGGAGAAGGAGCCAACTGGAATGAAGGTGGATCAGGAAGAAACCGTTCCTGGTGCTGAGCGTAGTGAAGTAGAGGTGAATGTTGTGGTAGATGTGGTTGTAGATGTTGTGACAAATGCTACGGCAGATGGTGAGGCGGATGTTCCCGAGAAAGAGCAAATTGCAATGGAGGTAGATTCCGCGGCAGCGGTGCCTGAGGAGAAGAAGAGTGCATAGCGTTTGATTGTTTTTGTCGATACAAAGCATTTGCATAGCGAGGTGTTTGGGTTTTGTGTGTTTGTAAATATCACAACATGGCATGGAGTTTGTTGAGCACTCTCTTTGGCTACGTTAGCGAGCGGCATTGATTGGGTGCTTTAGCTTTCGCTTTTCCCAAGACATCATAATAATAGCATTAGATAGATACATAGAAATGAATCATTAAATTATCGAAATACAAGATTGAGAATCCAAAAAAATAATTATGATGAAGCATCGTTTTTTCATTGGGACTTGAAACTGAGACCCCAAAATTTTTGAAACTTGCGGTCACGGCGTTACAAGAATGCTAACACCCATCAGTGCCATTAGTAAGTAAGTCACGGTTCTTTAAAGAAAAGGAGTCAAATTTTGGAGGAACTTCTCAATTGGTTGATCTAATACAACCCTCCATCAACGTTTCGACGGGCAGTTTTGCTGCAAAACAAGAATCCATGACAGTAAACAAGGAGGATGAGACTGCTTGTTTGCTTGCTTGTTTGCTTGTTTGTTTGTTGATTGTTGATTGTTCCTTCCTCATCAAGGTTGCTCCTTCTTAAGTACTGCCAGTCGTTTCTTCCTCTTCTCTCTTCCCTCTTCCAGGGGAATTATTGCCCACTGGAAAGACGTGAATCGATTGAGCCTTGCGGGACTTGCAATCTTCCAGGATATGCTTGTTGTTGCTGAGCGATCTGGGGTGCCTGGTTCAAAGCGTTCGGCGTATTTTGCTGAGGCACGCCCCCATCGAGATGTTGCTGGTGAGGGTATTGCGGTTGCTGCGGTTGCTGAGCATATTGAGCTTGTTGTTGAGCAAGTGCATTTTGCATGTTTTGCTGTGGAGGCATATTTCCATTTCCATTTCCATTTCCAGCATAGGATTGTGGTTGAGCTTGCTGACGAGGTGGTTGATAAAAACCAGCCAGACCATTTTGCTGAGGAGGATTACTTCCAGTGTGAAATTGTTGCGGAATAGGCTGAGATTGTTGACCAAAAGGATTAGGCATATGTTGCTGGTAGACGTTTCCAGCGGGCCATTGCTGCTGAACGTGCCGAAGGGGTTGGACGACAGAATCAGGCATGTTATTCTCATGGATATTGCCCATTCCGTGGATTTGTTGGCCATAGTTCTGCTGCATATTTGGTCCGCTTGTCAAATCATTCTGATTGTTGATTGTTCCCATTGTAGATTGTTGATAGTTTCCATTGTTTGGCCCGCAGTAGTTGTTGAAATTCGGAGGATATTCGTACACATGGCGTCTAAGTTGCATGGTATTCACGCCGTATGCGAAACTGTTGTTTTGGTTGTATACTGGACCAAAGTTGTTGTGGTACTGAATTGGTGGCTGTGTAGGAACGATTGGTGTCCGGATTGACTCTCCGTTATTCTCAAACCCCTGTCCACATGGCTTTCTTCTGCTGCCTTCCTCTCCAGTTTGGCATTGACAACACTTTAGCAGATCTAGCATTCCTGTTCTCGGATCGACGTGGAAAGTTCCGAGGAAAGCCTCATATAGACATCCTCTTTTCGGCTTTCGTTTGATGTCGTAGGCGGCAAATCTGGAGCTTGCTGGCGTAGGGGCAGATTTGGGAGTACCATCTTGTTTGTGACTTGGTAGGTCGTTTATAATATTTCTCTGCATTTCAGCGTTCGTGGAGGGGCTAGCCACTCCAAACTTTTGCGGATCGGATTGAATATTGTTCAATGCCATGGTCTCGGAAGGCAAAACAGCAAGATCAGATCTATTGGGATGGGCGTTCAAGTGGAGTTGATTTGAAGATACCACTGGGATATCCGGGAGGTTTAGGCTCGTCCCAGTCGTAGCGTCAAACTGAGGTTCTGATTGATCATTCAGATTTGGCTCGTGTTGAGGCTGCTGGTAGACTTGAGGCTGTTCGATTTGCCCTTGATCGAGATCCATAGGCGGGGCATCAATTGAATACTGATCGAGATCAAAGTTATTGAGTTGAGGGTTTTCTGGTTGAGACTGCTGCTCTGCACCAGCTGATTCGGTATTCTGACTTCTCGATGAAGGGGAGTCGAGCCGCTGAGCAGATTGATGAAGAAGAGCGGGGTCTATGAGCCCCCTGTTGAAAAGAGTGTTGTCCATCGTGCCTGTTTTTGATTCAAGCGGTTTCTGGTTAGATGATTGTCGAAATAATTACTCTCCGAATATGAGTAAGAACAAGAATAAAGTGTAGTGAAGAGTAGTGACCGTGGGCAAAGCGAATTTTATAGTGGTAGAGAATGTAATCAATTGAAAGTGGTAGCGAAGAGAAGTATTGACAGAGAAGTTAAATTGTAAAGAGTGTTGAGTCCTGTACAGCAAGCTATTTGATGTGATTTGTGTTTGAAGAAGGAAGAAAAGAAGCACCTAAACCGGGGGGAAGAGGTGTAAATATACCTCATCTTGAGATCCGAAACTGGGCAGTCAGGACCTCAATCCCATAGACTATCCTACAAAGTTTTAGGACAGGATACCAATAATAGTCACGACTCCAAATAAGGTGTACTAAAAATGCCCGTCGAGGTTAACACCAAGGCAAAAAAGGTGTTTGGAGTATAGGCTTGCCCCAAGCAGCGATGTATCTGGCCATTCAGTTTGATGAAAAAAGCACAGTTCATGTTCAAATACAATTCTATTGGATGGATGATACCGAGACTCTAAAATCATTCTGACCATATTAGTTCAAGATTGCCAAATTAAGTCTGATTATGTTCGATCGAGAAAGTCAAGCATAGACCACAATACCACATGAAGCACATTCTCACCTGACTTTAACTTACCGACCAATAGAATCATCGTAAATTTTTTCTAGATCTCTCCTCGCTACAAAACATAGTGACAAAATCAGTAAGGAAGACTCTGAATGTTCACTTTGCCTTCCCGAGCAGTGTTAGTTAAGTGATGATCTGGAGAGGATATCATCTGATGCCCGCCAAGATATATCTTCGCTTAGAAGGAAACCTGGACAACAATTGTAAGACGAGAAGATGGCAGAGAACATGAAAACAGAACACCGGTATCAATCTATGATGAACTAATATATGTCATTGTTTGATACTCCAAATTTACACCTCTGTAGGCGCCACCCTCCTCCTACCTTCCTCTCCTCAAAGGTACCTTACCTACCAAGAAAACTCTCTTTTTCAATGCCAAGATATCATGTGACTAGGCGACGCTTCTTCGCGTCACCCGAACCTCATTTCGCAGTTCCCCTCCACCTCCAACATACACCAACAACAACAACAGCAACCAGTTAGAACCCAGACACAAAACAACCATCCTCCGCGTCCAAAGATTTACGTCAACTCAAATCCAAACCTTAGATATACGGAAAATCCCAGCATCAACCCAAACTTCCCAAAGAATGGCCGAAGCCATCTCAACCCCTCGCATCACCGCCCCTCATCTCGACTCCTTCCGCGCGCGCACCGTCCGCATCACAGGTCGCGTGACGCAACTCCGCGGTGATACAGCGACGATTGAATCGCAGGGTGTGATCACTATTCATCTGGGACATGATACGCATTTGACAGTGAACAACGCGGTGGAGATTGTGGGGAAGGTGAATCAGGATTTGAGCGTGAAGGTTTTGAAGGCGACGGATATGGGAACAAATCGTAAGTTCTGTATTGTTATATTTTGTTTCTTTTTGAGAGTAGTCCTGGCTTTATGCAGGAGAAGAGGAGCAGGGGAGGGGAAAGCAGGGAGCAATGATATATGGAATCAGAATGAGAAAGGGCTAACACGCAGCCTTTTGTGCTGGATAGTGGATTTTGCGTCGGTGGAAGCTGTGGTTGATGCTACGCATCGGTACAAAGAGATTTTCTACAATTGAGAAGGGAGCACGAAGTGATAATGAGGACTCTACTCGTACTGGATCTGAGCTTCCAAAAGGACGAACCTTTTTGTCCCCGGTATGATGGTTTATGGATCAATGAAATGGCATGACAATGCAACGATGGGCGGAATGAGGACGAATAAGATTCAAAGATTCAACCCCGCTATTGGATTTGATGAAAGGAAAGATTTGGCTTTGCAAATACTAGAAGCTTTTCTCTCTTGTCACCAAATCACCGGAAGAATGCCCCTTTTCTACATCAAAAGATTACTAAACTTTTGGATCTCGTCACATGAATGGCTTTCATGATTTGACTATCGTACTTCCTTTAATCCTTGAATCCTTAATCCCACGTTCGTCTCGGCCCGACTGTTTGACTGGAGTAACAGGGAATAGGTAATGGACGGACCCGAGGAACTTGATTACATAGCCCTCAAACTATCCATAAGGACTTCGACCACACAGAGTATAAAGAAGTAGACTCGCTCTATTGGTCAGTTATCCTCGGTCGTCGCGTATTCGCGATTGAACACGAGCCCCCGGGACGTATTGATCGTATTCGCATGTAATCGTAGTAAGCGAGCGAATGACTGTTCGCTTCGAAGTTGAGAGCATCCCGCTAGTACCTAGACACATCTGTTTATTGACGGGAATATGTTGTGCATCTTTCTAGCTCTATGAAAATTGGGGAGTCGATCGATGGGAGAAGGATTGAATGGATAATCTAGCCTGCTCTTTTGAAGTGCTTGTATTAGACACGGCTACCAATGTGTATGTTTGTTGAAGCAGAACTTTTGGGATCTAGATGTAGTCTAAACCTTCCCATATTCACAGTGTTATAACATAAGAGATACTCCTATCAGATCTAGTAGAACTGATCTTTGTTCAGATATTGATAATTAGGCTGCGTTTTCAAAGCTAGCGAAGATCTCGATCCGTCCTAGGTCTTCCATTCTGAATCAAGGATCCCCCGATAGTTTCCTCCAAGATCGTGTACTTGAAATACACCACTTGCTGAAAGACTGCACGGCTTCAAGTTGGAATATCCCCACAACTCGGCCCATGGGGAAGTCGCAGCAGCAGTTTCTCCACATGATGCCTGTATGTGGAGTAGCTCGGCACCGCTTTGAAAGTGGTGGCGGACCTCACTCTCCCTTTTGGCCTCAAAATATACTTGAAAACTCTTCTCGTTAGCCTAGCGACGGTGCTTCCTCGGTGTCCAAGTCGGTAGCGAACTCGGTGGGGAGGTATTAATGCTCTTTTGAACTTTGAAGTATTCTGGTGGCGATGGAAGTGATTTTCAAGGATGGGATAGTGTGGACGTGATATCTCATGAAAGCGTATAAAGAGGCTCGTGTCAATCGAAATAGATCTCTCTTCTTCATTCTCAGCACTTCATTCTCAGCACTTCGTCGTCTCAGTTGGCAAGAGCTAGGGACTTGATATCTTCACCATGCACTTCTCTTCTGCATTATCACTCGGTCTTGTAGCGTCCCAGCTCCTGGATTTTGTGTACTGTAAGGATGATCTCGCTCGACGAACCTTACGAGACTACACGTCTAGTATGTAATATCATTCAATACCTCATCCCAACTGATGAGAAACCTGATTGACGATTGCGACAGAGAAAGCATTGCGAGCGGCCACGGAAAAGGCAAACAATTTTATTGCTCAACTCTCGCTAGAGCAGAAAGCTCAAATGGTGACCGGTGCCAGCGGCAATTGCATTGGAAATGTGGCTGCGATTCCTGCCTTGGGATTTGGTGGCATCTGTTCGATGGATGGTCCAACAGCCTTAAATCGTGCCGATCTCATCAGTATCTTTCCTGCTGGATTGACGACCGCCGCGAGTTGGGACAGAGATCTCATCTATGAACGAGCAAACGCCCTCGCCAATGAGTTCAGAGACAAAGGTGTTCATGTTCTTCTTGGGTAGGTGAACATTACAAATTGCAAAGCATCGCACACCAACTAACATGCCGATGGTCCATCCGCTGGCCCAATGGGTCGCCATCCTCTAGGTGGAAGAAACTGGGAAGGTTTCTCTCCTGATCCTTTCTTGTCAGGTGTATCCATGGACCATACAGTTCGCGGTATCCAAGATGCAGGTGTTCAATCAGTTTCGAAACACTTCATCGCCAACGAGCAAGAAACTCAGAGATCCAATACCTTCCTCCCAAATGGAACCGAGATTGAGGCCATTTCCTCAAACATTGACGATCGTACTATGCACGAACTCTATCTCTGGCCATTTGCTGACGCCGTGAAGGCCGGAACCACCTCTCTCATGTGCTCTTACAATCGCGTCAATCAAACATATGCTTGCGAGAATGAAAAACTACTGAATGACTTGTTGAAAAAAGAACTCGGATTCGAGGGGTATGTCAGTTCTGACTACTTTGCTGTTCATTCGGGCGTTGCTTCTGCAACCAGAGGTCTGGATTTGAATATGCCCGGAGCAATCGATCAAGCTACGATTAGAGATGGGACATCTTATTTTGGTGGCAACATCACCACAGCTGTAAACAATGGCTCCCTATCACTTGAACGAGTAGATGACATGGTCCGCCGCGTCATGTTACCCTACTATTTGCTCGGCCAAGACAAAGATTTTCCATCGGTTGATCCTTCAAACCTTGCTGTCCTTCGTAACATCTACATCAAGGGACCTCAAGGACAACAGCCCATTGCTCGCGATGTCCGGAGAAACCACGCAGATGTTATTCGAAAATTGGGTTCTGCTGGAAGCGTACTTTTGAAGAATGTCAAATCCGCACTGCCCATCGACCCGAAGAAGATCAAGAATATTGGTGTGTTTGGTGGCGATGCTGCAGACCTGGTTTCTGGACTAACATTCCCTGGTGAGGCTACAATTAATGGTCTGGAGGTTGGCACACTGGACATTGGCGGAGGATCTGGTACAGGAAGGCATGCTTCTATTGGTATGTTGAGTTTGTTCATTCTCAGACCGATACCTCGAGGATGGTTGGATTTACACGGATTTTAATAGACAGTCATTTCCGAATATTTTTCTGGTAGAGCCTGCTAACATTGGAAACCGTAGTATCTCCTCTCGATGCTATAAAAGCTCGTGCACAACGTACCAAGGCCAGGGTACAGTACATTACAAACAACCGGGTGCTAGCGTCAAATGAGTTTCTGAGCGTGTATCCCAACCCAGATGTGTGTTTCGTATTCTTAAACACATATGCCAGCGAGGGCCATGATCGTACTCAATGGGAAGCAGATTGGAACTCAACCATTGTCGTCAACAACATCGCAGCAAGATGTTCAAATACCATCGTGATCACCCACTCTGCAGGCATAAATACAATGCCATGGGCTAATCATGAGAACGTCACCGCCATCATCGCCGCTCACCTACCAGGAGAGCAAACTGGCAACTCAATCGTCGATATCCTCTGGGGCGACTTCAACCCATCTGGTAAACTCCCATACACCATCCCAAAGAATGAGTCGGACTACGACTTCCCTGTCGTTAACCTGACCGATGTCTCATCTCCCACTGGATGGCAAGCCAACTTCACCGAAGGTCAAATGACTGACTATCGCCATTTTGACTCCAAGAACATTGAGCCTCTTTATGAGTTCGGTTTTGGTCTCAGTTACACTACCTTTACACTCGCCAAAGACCTGAAGATCTCAAATATCGTCAAAAATCCACCCGCAACAGCCAACTCAGAACTTGCGATCGAACAAGGCGGTAACCCTGATTTGTGGACCGATATTGTCCGCATCTCCGCGACAGTGAAGAATGCCGGTTCTGTGTTTGGTGGGACTGTTGTCCAGCTCTACCTTGGCCTACCAAAGGACAAATCTGTTCCAGCTGGCTCGCCTGTTCGATCCCTTAGAGGGTTTGAGAAAGTTTTCTTGAAGAAGGGCGAAGAGCGCAAGGTTGAATTCGTGTTGAAGAGAAGAGATTTGAGCTTTTGGGATGTGGTCGGCCAGGGGTGGGTTTTGCCCAGTGGTAACTTTGATGTTCAAGTCGGATTCAGCTCAAGGGATTTGAAGGCAAAGGCGAACCTGAAATTACGCTGAAAACACTAGTAGTAGTTTAAGATCTATCGATGCGGATGACAGCATAGCGTACCCACGTAGTGAAAGACTATAAACTAGATCAGAGACTGTGATGCGCTTTAAGTCGAAGTAATGGAAAAATCGGTTACAAAAGAGAGCACCAGTGCAATTAGAGTAGAGGAAATTAACACCAAAACTAAAAAAAAAACCAAAAACCACAATAATAAGACACCAAAGTTACATGAGAAGGGCCTACCTGGTGATCTCAACTTTGAGAACGCCGCAGATCCATCGACCAAAACAAAGAAATTGCAATTTCCAAGGTTTATCTCTACAAATAATACAATCTATTTTGTACAGCCTCATATCTCTTACACTACGATCTTGACCTTGGTCATCAAATCGCTTTGATGCTCCTCCAAAATCTCATCCAAAGCGGACTTCTCAATGACGACTCTTCCCAATTCCAACAAGTCTTTCACATCAACCTCATCCTTAATCTGCACCCTTCCGTCCTCACCAGCATGTCTCAATGCTCTGAACAGGTTCTTCCGGAATCCTTGTGTGATAACCAGCGTCCTCCCATCGTCCTTTCCCCAGCTATTGTTATCGAAAATAGACTTGACGTATCGAGTCTTAGGATATTCAATATCCATACCATCTTCGCAAACGATCAATTCGCCCCTTCTGTATCTCCAACTCAATGCAGTTCTCCACGCAAGATCATACATCTTCTTTGGTAAATCTGTCGAGAAGTCTCGAGGCTTGGGACCAAACGATTTTCCTCCTCCCTTCAACATGGGTGATTGCCTCGTTCCCAAACGCGCTTTACCACTTCCTTTTTGTGGGCGTACCTTACGATGAGATCCGTGGACTTCCCATCTGTTCTTCGTGCTTGCGGTTCCTTGGCGAGTGGCATCACCCTCGAAGATTACGGCACGGTGGAGAATATCTCGACGGAGAGGGAGGTGTAGGTGTTTGCTATCGTAGGATTCGAATCTTAGGGGCTCCATGGATGGGAATTGGTAGATAGTTGTGAGAACTGTGGGGGCTGTTATGCTGTCAGCGTGGGCTTCTAGAAACGGAACGATTGAGACTGACGCGCTAGATCCAAGGTTCCATCTGCAATGTTCTGGATAAAACTAGCATCATAGTCTGACGAAAGACCTGCTGGGAGCGGCGCCTCTGTTGCCATTGACCGCGAGAGACGTGGTGCGAGGCATTGCTGTTCCGAAATCAGTCCTACTCCCTACTATGGAAGGGGGTCTTTCTCCTACTGTAAGAGGATCTTTGAATCCAGAATTAAGCGCCCTCAGAGTTTTCAACCCCCTCGAAAAGCCCCGTAATCCTTTCGACGCCATCGCTGATGTTTTGGTTATGATCTTGCATGAGTTCGCCGTCGAGAAATTGATGCAGGACCGGGGGCCGTTAGCTCAAAAATCTCACGGACCATCCCGCCCAGCTCCTGAGGACATGAACTTTTTTTGGAACGTCAAACATCAACCATCACAACAACAATGGCTTCCTGTCAGAAGGCTGCAAAGCCATTGGCGCGATGCCTACGGAATCCCCAGACCTCCAGTAATTCTTTGAGAGCAGTGCGGACATTTACGAACTCTACGAGGGCGAATTCAGACGCAGAGCCTACCACCAAATTCAAAGCATTCGTGCTGGACCCTTTGACTGTATCATCCCCCAAAGGAGAGAGGATTTTGATGGAACGAGGCCTACAGCCGATTGGATCAAGAAGAAGACGTGCTGCCATCAGAACGACCGATAACATCCCTTTCGAGCAACTGCCATACCATGCATTCCAAGAGGCGCGAAAGGTCCTGCAGGTGGATAGGGAAGGGAAGATTGAACTCATCAAAAAGGAAAGGGCAAAGATCTCGAATTTGTTGGCTCTCGATGGGTCGACTCTCAAGGGAGGGGAGGAGATGAAGCAGAGGAGATTGGATAGTATGAGGAGGCATCTGGAATACCTGAAGATACAAGCGGATATCAACGATCCCCTGATTAAGAAACGTTTTGAGGATGGACTCGGTATGATACAAATTCTATTCAAAGTTCTGTAGCGCTGGCTGACAATCTCTAGGTGATATGAGCAAACCAATCTATCGTTATTTGGCAGACAAGAAATGGCGATCTTTCGCACGTCTCATGACCGTCCAACGTATAGAACAAATGCACATCGTACCTGATGTTCTTCCAAATTTCGAGCCAACCGCAGAAGTGAAGTTGGCATTCCGAACCCGTGCTGTCCAAGTCGGAGAGTTCGTTGACTCCAGAGTCAGCGAGGTCGAGCCAAGATTGAGGGTGCAAGTCTTCGATAAAGGGGAGCGACTGGTTTCGATCGTGGTGGTTGATTCCGACGTTCCAAATTTGACAACCGATGACTTCACAACCCGCTGTCATTACCTGGCAATGAACATCCCTCTCTCGCCAGAAATCAACTCCCTTCCTCTCTCCTTCGCCACAAAGGAGCAACTTGTCCACAAATGGCTTCCACCATTCGCCCAAATGGGCACTCCATACCATCGTTACTCCGTTTTTGTCCTCGAGCAACCTCCAAACAAGACCTTCGACATCAAAGAAATGCAAGAGAAGATTGCCCGCGACGGATTCAAGCTTTCTGGCTTCGTGAATAGATATAAGGTGAAGCCAATTGGCATGAGTCTCTTCCGCAGTATCTGGGATGAGGGAACCGCGGGTGTGATGGCCCGAAACAACATTGAGGGTGCAAATGTGCAGTTCAAGAGATACAGGATTCCAGCGCTCAAACCAAAGGAGAAGGCGAGAGGTTGGGACGCGAAGCACGCCAAGGCGAAATACAATATCAAGACTTTCAGGAGAGGAAGAAGAGATTGATAGACGAGCTGTGTATTTTTGCTTGTATAGTAATTGTATTCTATGTTATGTATCAAAAGAATATTCCCGGAACCATGCAAAGTATCTCCTTGTAATCGATGTTGTCTTCTCTTTTCAATCTGGATACCTTGTTTTTGTTATGATTTGCTTAGGGAGGGAAAAAAAAGATGATAGGAACTCGCGGCACTAGCACGAAGATACCTCGCCTTCCCACCATCAACAACATCACTCATCATTGAACGCCCTAATCCCCTCCTTCGTAACCTCCCTTATTGTGGTTGACATTATGTCACATGTCTCTGTCATTGTATTACTTCCTTTGTTGCACGTCGCATTTTTACCGCTTGAAGTGCAATTGACTATCGCTGTAAGTGCAAGTCAGTAACGCTTAAATTACAAGTTAGTAATGCTTAAAGTGCAAGTGAGGATCGCTACAAGTGGAAGTTAGTATTTCTGTAAGTGTAAGTGCAAGTAAGTACCATTTAAAGTGTAAGTGAGTAAGTATGGCTGTAAGTGGGAGTGGGTGTCGCTGCAGGCAGGAGATGTGAGTTAAGCTATGAAATATTTGCATGGGGATATTGAAGGGCAGAGGCACAAGGTACGAATATCACAACGTAGTGCGAATACGACAGAAGAAATATACCAGAAGAACGGGATAAATTGTTTTGTACAATAACTAATACTGTGGTCATGAGCCCCCTATCCTTCATCAAAAATGGACGTTCTACATCTTGGTGTATGTATTTTTGTCCTAGTCCAGTAAACGCCTACGATGCTACGGTACTCATTTGGTTGCTTGGTGACGTTATTCGACTTTCTTGATGCGACATTTCCAGCCTGATTCTTTGCTCAACAATGGCAAACTGTTTCCTTTTAGTAATGCTTTTTGATTCGAGGACACTGGGGGAAATTACCTTGCTCCTAAGCACCATCCTAGCTCATTACCCTTGATCTTCTTTGCGATCTTCACCTCTCGATCAATTGGCATCTCATATCCAGTATGCAACAGAGCCATCATGAAGTTGAGATCAAGACAGTGTTCAGGACGATCTCTCAATTCCTTGAGAGCATCCGGAATGGGCTGGAACACATCCCATGTTTTCTCACCGCCACAGACTTGGGCTGTCAAGTTGTGGAGCTCGCGTAGGGTGAATGAGTCGGGCATACCAAGAGGCTTGGTACGGTCGTAGAAGTATGAGAAAGTATATATATCCTCTTTGGCGAAGGTCTTTTCAAGCGATGGCTGATGGATACCATTGAAAGAGCATGGTGCGAGGGTGCACTTGGCATCCTTAACCAAGATTCTCTCCGCAAGTGCGCGACATTGAGGTGCGGCTGCTGTAGATGGACCAGTCATGTTGACAGCAAGGACTGGGCCCAAAACATGCTTTGCACTAAGTTCGACCTTTACTTCGCGTGTCATACCAGGTGCGATACATGGATTGACGACTGGCTTCTTGGACCAAGATGGATCATCGGGGAATTGCGTATGCATATCCTCAACAAGGGTCTTGTGAATAGTCTCCCGAGCAGCCATAAGACCATATCCAAGATGCGAATGCTGATAAAGTTCAAATTTTCTTCCTCCAAAGTTGAGCTTATACTTGTGATCGCCTTCAGCCATGACTTCGGGCATACCTCCATTCTTGCCATTGAAGGTTGGCTCGAAGACAACTTGTGTAGAGCCACCACCAAGATCGAAGACTGCTGCAGTTGGGGACTGATCTGGTCCACCAATTTTGCCTAGGAGGTAGTTTGTGGTAATCCAGGCGTAGACACCTTCATCCTTGCCATCCATGACTTCAACGCCACCCTCTTCCTTAGAAATGACTGGGAATGGGTATACGGTCTCCAATCGAGTACGAACGGCATCCAAAATCTTCTGGCTCATTTCAGGGCCGAGTTTTCGGAGCCCTGCAGTCGCCTTTACGGCAATTGGTGTGCAAGACTTGAGACTGTCTGGGACCTTCTCCACTGCCAGATCCAAAAGAACATCCAGACTCTTTGCCGCACCTTCGGCATCGGTTTTGTAAGAGCTGAGACCTGAACCTCCTTCCTTGGTGGCAGTCATCATGAAATCTTCGCTCTCGAGTTCGGGAGTAGAACCACAGTTGTTGAATCGGTAAACGTGGATTCGGGACCCAGTGCTTCCTGCATCAACCATCAGAGCATATTGGATGATGGGCTTCGACTTATCGCTGGAGTGCGTGCACTTGGTGGTTCCGTATGAAGAGTCGGACGGAGTCTGGCCTCCAGAGCTTCCTCCAATATCAGTTTTCCCTATGTCCTTTCAGCCTTTTGCCCGTATACCAGATTATTAGGATGTAATTACCTCCTCCATTATATGCAGGTGAGCTTCCTCCAGAGGGCGAAAGATAGTAAAATAAGAATAGCACGAAGAATAAGATCCCCCCTGTTTTGAGGTATCTTGATCGCTGACTTTGCGTCATCCAGGCGGTTTGTATTTTCTCCAGCGTGCCGGCGGCGCTATCCCTTGCGCCTCGTGTAGAATATCGGTTTGCTTTCTCGTGCGGGTCGTGGACTGGTGCTTTGCTGGTGGGCAGCGAGACCGAAGTGCGTCTCATGAAGGAATGACTTGTCAAGATATCGCAATCCACCAACTGTGTAAGAACACAATCGAAGGATAAAATATCAAAGAGAGGGAAAGAGACAAAAAAGGGTCCAAACGAAAGGAGGGATGGGAATCGACTTGGTGGTGGTGTTGACTGCCTGAGTCGGGGGAAAAGGAGAGATTCACTTCCAATAATCTTGCCCACTGATTGAGCATGTGGCGTAAACAAGGGCCAATTTACCGATAAGGCTTAGCTCTGCTGTATTTTGGGACGGTGCTACTAAAATGCGGTAAATGCGGGTGGTCAGCCACAGATTCAAGTTCGTCACTGAAGTTGCCTCGCTCGGATATACGACAACACCAAGTCCGGGTGATAGAATGCTGCAGAATAGAGACGAATATCCTACGCAGTCCCTCCTTCAACATCGTGTCTTTCTTTTCTCAGATATGTGCTTGCTATACCCTTAGAACTTGTGAACTTATTCCACTACTTGACTTTCTTTTGCCACTTCCCTATCCCATTCAATTCTATCCGGCGCATTGCATCTTTCTGCCTCGACACTTTACAGAACACTATCCACACAACCGAGACCGAAATACCTAAGCATATCATGGAGGTACAACTCTATGTCTATGACCTGTCAAATGGCATAGCAAAAGCCTTCTCGAAACCCCTCATTGGCGTCCAGATTGATGCTGTCTATCACACTTCGATTGTCATGGAAAGAGTCGAATATGTCTACGATGGTGGAATCAAGATGGTGGATCCAGGTCGCACACATCTGGGACCGCCCTTGGAGGTGATCCCATTAGGTCACACGGAACTGCCGTTGGATGTCATTCTGGACTACATAGAGTCGTTGAAGGAGATATATACTCTCGAAGCAAGTCAATTTCCTCTTTCCCGACACAAAATATCTAACTTCTTTACTAGGCTTATGATGTCTTTACCCACAACTGCAATAACTTCTCTAATGACCTCGCCACTTTCATGCTCGGTAGAGGGATCCCAGACCATATCGTTAACCTCCCTCAGACCGTTCTCAACACACCCTTTGGCCGTGCTATTCAGCCAGAAATCAGCCGCATGGTAGAGAAGAACCGCCAAACTGGTCTGCTTGGAATCGGGGACAGTACAAAAGGCCCACAGTATAGTTTTCTAGTCCGCACAGTAACTACCAATGTTGAGTTGGAAAAGCAACTCCAGGAAGCCGAGAGGTCATGCGCTGTCATATTCTTTACCTCCGAAAATTGCGGCCCTTGCCGTCCCCTGTACCCGATCTTTGAAGAACTCGCTCGGGCTGCCGGCCAAAAAGCAGTCTTCATCAAAGTAGACATCGCCCGTGCCCATGATGTGTCGAGCAGATACGGGATCCGGGCAACTCCAACATTTCAGACGTTCCTCCACGGCGCACCAGAAAATAGCTGGTCTGGTGCAGACGCTGCAAAACTTAGAGGAAACGTAGATCTGCTGATTCGCATGGCCTGGCCTCCACATCCACATGCCCCCCTCCCTCTACCTACCTTTCGAGGCGCAAGCACCGCTCCAGTTCTCTACAGCAAAGTTCCACCCCTCAACAAACTGAAAGCCAAAATGGGACCATCAGTTTCAGAAGACGGCTCTGTTACTAGCATTCTGAATTTCGTCTCCATCCGCTCTGAACGAGGTCCAGCAGAAGCCACTCTTCCGGATCTCAATGCCTTTTCCCGCTTCGTTCGTACGGCGCCCACCAAGTTGCCTATTGAAATCCTCTTCACAATCGTCGATCTTCTTCGAGTTGCTCTCGTAGACCCCCGATTTAGTGGCTACTTTGCCGAAGAAAAAGAACACAAAACCATTGCACCTCTGATCGAATATATCAATAATCTTGATTCTTGTCCATACTCACTAAGAATCGTCACTTTGCAAATGGCGTGCAATCTATTCTCCTCTCCGTTATATCCTGAGCACATTCTCAGCTGCTCAGCGCTCAACACACCAATTATAAACCTGATCACATCCTCCCTCCTCGATTTTGAACACACCAACGTTCGCATCGCTGCAGCATCTCTTGCGTTCAACGTGGCTACCACAAATTCCGCCTCCCGTACAGAGCAGAAAGTAGACTTACTGCCATCAGATCAACAGATCGAGCTCGCTGCTTCCCTTCTGGAAGCAGTGAGAGAGGAGACGGAGAGCGCGGAAGCTATGAAAGGCTTCTTGCTAGCGTTGGCGTTCATGATATATTGTGTACCACAAGGTGAGGAGGAGGAGGGTGGAATGATGGATTTGTTGGAGAGTTTGGATGCAAGGGGCACGGTACTGGAGAAGAAGGACAAGTTTCCCAATGAGACATTGATTGGGGAGATTGCAGTAGGTCTGCTTGGAACGGCGTAGAAAGTAGTGGGTTAATGAGTTGGTTTTTTCTGGGCTTAAGGGCGCTCAGGTTGTTTGGGTAGAGATAGAGAGATGGAGATGTATATGTAGACCGCATCAACAACCTGTATGAAAACCTGCTTTGATGGTGGAATGCGACAACGAGGCTCGCGATACTCTCAGTACTAGCTCTGAAAACATTGTGTCGTGGCCTCTCTCCCTGCCTCTCCGCAGAGTCACCAGCTCAAAATCTAATCACCCCAGCGCTTTCCTCCCCAGGAGATCTTGTTGGTGGCGAGAAAAACGTGCCATCGCTGATATCTGGAACGCGTTGAGATATTGCCTACCTTCTGCCTTCCCTCCATCATCCTCTCCTTTGCAGTTGCCCAAACCAGCAAATATCCGCTGTCCTCCGACTTTGTTTGGTATATATCCCCTAAGTCCCGAAATTCCTTATCACACTGTAGAGCACTTGTATTGAGTGGGAAGCTGTGGAGTCCTTCACAAAAGGTGATGAATTGGGCACTTGTCCCCTTGTTAATCAGGGGACGCGTTTTGACTATACACAGGCACTACAGGGTTCAGAGCGCTGAGTCGCTGACAGCTAGCTTCATGCTGAGCTTCAGTCAGGTGATCTCGCTTTCTTGTGACATTCCTACTAACCAGTGTCTCTTGAATTGCGGGCTTCTGGTTTGTTCATATCTGCCACCAGCTAGTTCTCAATTCCCTCACAGGTAAGATGTGGGCAGGGCAGTATGTATCTCGACAATCGTTCTGCACAGAGGAGAACAGCAAAGAAGCATCTCGAATGGCAATTAAATGGAAGATTTATTGTGTTTTTGGAAATTATTGGCGGTGTATCGGAGTAGTGGTTGTCCTGATATCGTGAAGCGTTTGTACAGTAAGTGGCTGCTTCTACAACAGTGTTGTTACATCTCCTAGGAACTTGCAACCATTTGGCCTATCGATTTTGGATTTTGTTGATTCTTATCAAGATATGATCAATATTGGAAATACGTTTGAGGTGTGTATTGGCCAGTACGTGGAATATTTGCGAAGTGATGTAATTGGCGAGCGGATGTCAACAAGCGTGGTAGGTGGTCAGCAAACACCTTGTGGAAGCTAAACAACTTCTTAGAACATTTGCCAGATGATCTGTTTTTGTTCTCACTTATTTATCTTTAACTTGATCTACAAATCAAGTCGTCCATCTTCGAACCTCCTGTCTTCACTTATTTGTTGTGGTTCCTCTACCAGCGTCTCCATATTTCCCCGCCAAACTCCCAACATGCATTGCAGCTCAATATAACCCAAACCTCCAGACTCATCATGCAGAATTGCAGCTCGCTGTATAGATTAAGAGATTATTTAATAGGACCTTTGTACTAGGTGAATACTAAGTAGATCGTGCGCTAAGATATCTCGTTGGTTCTGTTGACCTTCGACGCGAGTCGATCGCGGTAGGTCTTCCTTTTGAGCTTTGAGTGGAGACATCCGACGCGAGTATACCAAAACAGATAGAAACGTAATAATCCCTAGCCCCAGGCCTCTGTCTCTGTAAAATTTTAGCGTCTCGCTTATTTCAGGAGATCTTCTCCCCGGATCTTTTATTCTCTCTCCCACCGACTCTCCCCACCGACATCAACAACACTCTTTTGCCTCCTTCTTTAAACATCTACCAACAACGTCGCAGACGCGCACGTAAGTTCTCATTTCTTCATCTTGCTGAAGTGGATATCTGCCAAAAATAGGAACACCTTCCCATTGATGTTTCCTATTGTGCTCGCAACAATCCTTGCTAACAATGCCAACAGAACAACAATCGCATCTCCCTCCACCTTCAAAGTTCCCTTCTCAGGTATATAAAGCCCCTTTCTTCTCTTCTCTCTTATCTTTTCTTTTCTCTGCATCCCAAAACATCCTTCACGACTCCAAAGTCCCCAAAGACTCTGCAAAATTTACTGATCTGGACAACCACTGACGGTCTTCAAGACCTCCTTCTCTTCGACCAATTCCCGTAAGTGGACAGCTGTCTGACGCGTAAATTCGCAGTCGGAGCTTGACGTGTCTTCCCGATCTGCTGTTCGGCTTCAGCTTCGGAGAGCCTCAACCCCGATCTGCCCCACCCCTTCTGCACCTCAACAACCTCGCAACCACGACTAAGACCAAAGCTAACTCCTCCTAGAACCTTAAGGTCTGCATACTCTCACCTGACCTTACGATCGCAGAGGATCCTTTCTTTCTCTACACAGTGAGTCTCCTCCTTTTTCTCCAAATTCTTGTTTGTTGTTGTTCAAGCGAGGCTCGGCGCGCCGTAGCGTCTCATCGCGACCTCTACATCCCACATCCTACACTCAACCACAATCAGAGCTGGCAATACCAAGCTACTTCCACTCTGCCAGTATTCGTACTGCAGATACTATCGGAGTCTCCTTGAAGCTGCAGAAGTTCTTGCCGGTCGCACACCTTGCTTCAAATGTTTGATGTAGCTCAAGCGAGCCTGGGCATTACTCCTTCTGCACCTCTTCCCAGCTTCATCATGCCCTTCTTAAACAGAATTTTGACCAACAGTATTCTGATAGAAGCAAAACCCCTCGACCGTCTCAAATCCATCATCATGACTGCTTCAAAGTCTTGGACCGATCTCGGCCAACGCCAAATTGCTGAGCGAGTAACCGAGTATGGTATCATCGCTATCGATCTTGCTTCGGGCCAGTTTGCGCTCATCTGCGACTCCAAAGTCAAGGAGGCCAAGCTTCGTGCCATTCTAAAGACCATCATTGGCACTGGCAAGAACTTCCGCCGTGTCGTTCCAGACTCTTCGACTCCGGTTCGCGCCGACGTTTTGATTTCCACTCTGGATCTCCAAATGCCTGATTGCTATGATGGTGTTACCATGAACCCTGACTCAATGCTCTCTCGCGTGATCACGATTCCTCGTGGCAACATCGAGTCTGTTCGCGCCATTAATCTATTGCCAGGTGCTGTTACCAGCGAGATGGTCTTGTTCCGCAACTTCCCGCCCGAGATTCAAAATCTCATTTGGGAGCAGCATATCTCGGAACACACTGATGCTCAGACAATCACTATCACCCCAATCAAGCATTCTGCCGAGTTTGATCAGTACGGATGTCCCATCTGGGGACGAATTGGTGGCATGTACGATTACATTGGCAACCACTACAACTACGAGGTCACTGGAAAGAGCCTCTTTGCTCGCTTCCCTGGTCCCAAGGAGATCGTTGGGATTGTTCTCAGGACCGGTCTCTACCAAGTTTTCCAAGTCACCGGCAGCAGCACTGCGTACTACTTCAATCCGCAGACCGACACTGTCCGCATTGGTTGCGGTCCAGCCAGTCCCTTGCGCCTGGTAGATGTTATTGATCCACAATTTATCATGAGCATCCGTAATCTTGAGCTGGACGGTGCATTTGTGCGCAAACAGAACTGTGCGTGGTTCCTATACAACATCTCATGGATGCTTCAATTGGATAATCTCGAGGTTCAACGTTCCGAGTCCTTCTGCTTCCCAAAGGCCGGCTACTCTCCACGCTGGAGCGTTGATCTCGTTCGAGTGTTCAATCCACGCCGACCAGTTGAGTGGCCCATTTTCGCACCTGTCATGCAGTTGCCTGGTAGGAGAGTCGTTGACTTCCGTGCTCTTGACCGCATTCGTGAAGTCGGTGCTGATGATAAGGAGATCAACAAGATTGTGGATCTGGCTTTTGTCTTCGATTACGTTGGTCGCCACTGTCTCAACATCCCAAGAGAGATCCATGTCCACACCGAGTATCATCACATCGGAGTGGACTACGATGACCTCTACTAATTGCTCTCACGCAGTTCCTTCAATCATTTGCCTCTGATACTTTGCAAATCTAAGTCTTTCTTCGCTGTTCGCTTTCTTTTTGAAAGTCATTTGGCGGATTGGATCTCTTATTCTTGTTCTTGACTTCAGATGAACTTTGAATATGTCTGTCTTTGTATTTCTATTTTGCATTTTTCTCCTTCGGATCATCTGATGGAGATTAGCGAATTTTCTTGGGGGCGTTTGAGAACTTTCCTGATAAGACGAAGTTGATGATACTGATGTGGATGGATGATACGATGATAACGACTGGATGGATCCAGCAAACAATCTTGCAGAAAAACCTTGCTAAAGAACACCCTTGCTATATAATGAAATCTGAAATCGGAATTCAAAAATGGTTGCGTCTTTGTGTAATGTGCCTCTTGTTTTTGGTGGTCTTGGGATTTGTGTGTACAGATGTTAGTAAGTGCTCAAGACCAGAACAAATCATTGAAGTCGATAAGAAGACTGTCTGGCTAGTGCCCTTCTAATGTCTTGTGCTTTGTTGGAGAAGTCTAGCGCTTGACGCTAGAAGAGACGAGCCTTGTCCAGAAAGCTCGACACATGGTGTCCAAACCGCTCCATATTTGGATTTCTCTCTAGACAGCACCGAATAGAAGATCTGAAAGTACAATGAAGTCTTGTGAGCTAGACTGGATTCCCCAGGTGATGTGAATTGAGACAAGCGGCTTCTTCTGAAAGTACGGAAAAGGGGTCGCATCTAGCTCACACAAGCCAGTTATCAAAATGCTTTATGTATGACGATAAGATGAGGTGGGTTCATGAATCACAAATAGGCGAGAGAGTGAGCAGCAAAATGTACTCATTTCCTGTATCCTGCCTTTCGTATGGAAACTTTAAGTTCTATGCTGTTTGGGAGAAACGTTCTCGCATAAGAGCGTGCAGCAAAAAGCAAATAAACACTGGTCTTATTGCAAGAGCTTTGATAGCAGCAATGATTAAATCTGATCGGAATGAATGGAAGGAAACTTCAAGTACAGTTCTCCTATTGATGTGACGCGTTCTAGTGGTTCTATTTTTTCGGGAGCTACAAACGCGTTGATAGACGAAGAAAGAATCTCGCTTGACCAAAACAAAAATACAACTTACCAAGACCCAACGACCACACTCCTTCATCTACGGGGGATTTTTCTTTTTTTGAAATTCATCTTTCCCAACTTTCGTTCTCAATTTCCTTGGGGTCCGTTTCGTGCTGGCATTCAAAGACGCGTCGTCGCCGACGACCCATCAGACAAGGGAGCTGACCCCTGCAACACGGTTCACCCAACAACGCGATAACGTCAACATTGATTGTGCTCAGCCGAGCTCGACTTTCCATGTTCCATATCCTCCAACATCGCTTTCGCACAACTATTTACGACATTACCGACGTTTTGTTTGGAATGGCTCTTGATCCGAGATTAATGCCTAGCGTGGCCTCGCTCAGATCGTCTGCTTCTACACCTTCGTTACGCTCGAGGGACGGAAGTATCATGGGTAGAATGGATGCGCCGGGGGGAAATGTGAAGGTGGTGGTGAGAGTTAGGGGCTTTCTTCCAAGAGGTAGGCAATTTCGTGGGAGTGAGTTATGTATGCTAGCTAACAATCTTTGTGTAGAGATCGAGAGAAAAGCAGAATGTCTCATCGAGATGAATCCAGATACACAGGCAACCACTCTCCTCGTACCAGAGGATACCGACCCTGCAAATTCGAAGTCTAAGTCTCGCAAGGTGATTGAAGAGAAGTCGTTCACATTCGACAATTCGTTCTGGAGCTTCGATAAGGAAGATCCTCACTATGCGCACCAAGACGATGTTTACAACTGCTTGGGGGAGGAGTTCCTGGACCACAACTTCGAAGGATACCACACATGTATCTTTGCATATGGTCAAACTGGTTCAGGAAAGAGTTATACAATGATGGGTAAACCCGAAGCACCAGGCCTCATTCCTCGAACCTGCGAAGATCTGTTCCAGCGAATTGAAGCTGCGCACAACGAAACACCAAACATATCCTACAACGTACGAGTCTCCTACTTCGAGGTCTACAATGAGCATGTTCGGGATTTGCTTGTGCCTGTGCACTCCAACCAAGCCCCGAACTACCTCAAGATCCGCGAGTCACCCACCGAAGGCCCATACATCAAGGATTTGACCGATGCACCGGTAAAGAATATCACTGAAATCATGCGGCACATGAAGGCTGGAGATGCCAACCGTACGGTCGCTAGCACCAAAATGAATGACACGAGTTCTCGCTCCCATGCAGTTTTCACAATCATGCTAAAGCAAATTCACCACGACATGGACACCGACGAAACCACCGAACGAATGGCCCGCATCCGACTAGTAGATTTAGCAGGTAGCGAGAGAGCCAAGGCTACAGAAGCAACTGGAGCTCGTCTGCGCGAAGGAAGCAACATCAACAAATCCCTTACCACTCTCGGCCGTGTTATAGCTGCATTGGCAGATCCTAAGCAACACCGGCCTGGAAAGCGAAACAAGGATGTGGTTCCCTACCGAGATTCGATTTTGACTTGGTTGTTGAAGGATTCTCTGGGAGGAAATAGTAAAACCGCAATGATTGCCTGCATTGGTCCCTCTGACTATGACGAAACCCTGTCAACCCTTCGGTATGCCGACCAAGCCAAGCGAATCCGCACACGCGCCGTAGTAAATCAAGATCATGTCTCTGCCGCCGAACGAGATGCCCAAATCGCATCTATGGCCGAGGAGATTCGCATTCTTCAACTCCGAGTTTCAGATAGCAGACAAAACGAGAGCAAGGGTAGAGAGCAAGAGGAGAAATTGGAGGAGTATCAAAACAGAGTTGTGGCTATGCAGCGATTGATGGAGGAGAAGAGTATGGTCTCCGAAGGAAAGATCCGCAGCTTGACAACCGAGAACGAGGCGTTGAGATTGCACTTGAAGTTAGCGTTGGATGCAATCAAGAATCCTATTCACATGGGCAGCAGAGGCAGTATCAATGGGGGAACTAGCAGAAACCAAAGCCGTGCTGCATCTTTTGCCGACCCAGAACATACGAGATCGAAGGGATTCACACCTACTACTGACGAAGACAAGGAGAATACTGGCACAATCGAATTACAAGATGATGAGGGCGAGGATTATTATGACGAGGATGAGGAGGGAGAGGCCGACTTTGCGGTTCATGAGGAGCGGGCTGATGAGATGCAAGGCTTCATGAAGGACTTGCTAAGAGATCTCGACATGTTCAAGAAGAAGGTGTCTGATGATAAGACGCGCTTCATTGAAAGGCCCCTGGGCGAGAGAGTTAATGTCTTTTAATTAGCGGGTCAGCGGGTTGGATGTGAAAAATGGATGGCGTTCAATGGAGTGATGAGGGATGGAGCATATGAATTGGGGGGTTATCAGGACTATCAGCGATGGTGTTTGGAGTATTAAATGCATTTGAGTGCCCTATTGATCATTATTGCCTCAAATAGGATTATTATAGAAAAAATGAAAACCATCAATGAATGTCTGGTCTTATTTTGCTCCAGTATTCTTGGTTATGAGCTTACAATCTACACCATTCTTGGGCCGACAAGAGTTTTAGAAAAGAAAGATCAATGGCACCAGACTGGCGTCTTCTTGGTAACATTACATTAAATCATCCAGGAAGTAACAGCAGATCAATCCAAATTTCCAGTCCACCCACAGACCAAGCCATGCAATTCCTCAAACGCCGTTGAATAATCTCCCCTTCCACGCCGGACCTAGCCTATCTCTTTACAACTCCCGTCATCTTGCTCTCAACTGCGCCCTCGTCCTCACTCTCGCTCTCACTACTACTCTCCACATCGCTACTACTGTCGTCATCATCCTCCTCCTCGTCCTCCTTGTCCACCTCCCCCTCTCTCCCTCTTCGTCATCGCTATTACTATCCTCACTACTGCTCTGCCCACCGATTTCCACTCCATCAGCCGTCCCTTTCTTAGCTTTCACCTGTTTCTCCTCCAAAACCCCTAATCCTAATTCCATCTCAATGTACACTTTCTCCTCCTTCTTTTTCCCACCACTCCTAACTTTCTTTTCTTCTTTACCCTTCCCAGAGGCCTCACCTCCTTCCATTTTCTCATCCTCATCGTCATCCTCACTGTCCTCCTCATCATCCGAAGAACCAGCAGAGTCAGAATCCGACTCCATGATCTCAAAGCCCACCCCACTACTACCGTCCTTGCCATTCTTCTCCCTTTCCGCAGCTAATTTCTCGTTTTCCATCTTCATCGCTTTCAGGAAATCCGGGAGAGAAGAGGCGAGATTTGATGGCTGGAATTGGAATGTGGGTTTTTGATTGAGAGGTTGAAAGTTTATTATTTCTGGGTCTTGGGTGGCGGTTTCTTTTGCTGCTTCCTCTTCTTTTGATGGCTGTTGTAGGAGGGGTGATGAGTTTTTGGCGTTCTTTTGGCGGGTAGGTAAATCTTGAGAATTGATATCGGTTGGGGGTTTGTTTTCTTCTCATTTTGGCAGTTGTATGAAGAATAGGTATTC
>JBAMDN010000992.1:0-11135 GCA_037074945.1 Tetracladium marchalianum
TTCCTCAAACGCCGTTGAATAATCTCCCCTTCCACGCCGGACCTAGCCTATCTCTTTACAACTCCCGTCATCTTGCTCTCAACTGCGCCCTCGTCCTCACTCTCGCTCTCACTACTACTCTCCACATCGCTACTACTGTCGTCATCATCCTCCTCCTCGTCCTCCTTGTCCACCTCCCCCTCTCTCCCCTCTTCGTCATCGCTATTACTATCCTCACTACTGCTCTGCCCACCGATTTCCACTCCATCAGCCGTCCCTTTCTTAGCTTTCACCTGTTTCTCCTCCAAAACCCCTAATCCTAATTCCATCTCAATGTACACTTTCTCCTCCTTCTTTTTCCCACCACTCCTAACTTTCTTTTCTTCTTACCCTTCCCAGAGGCCTCACCTCCTTCCATTTTCTCATCCTCATCGTCATCCTCACTGTCCTCCTCATCATCCGAAGAACCAGCAGAGTCAGAATCCGACTCCATAAATATCAAAGCCCACCCCACATTACTACCGTCCTTGCCATTCTTCTCCCTTTCCGCAGCTAATTTCTCGTTTTCCATCTTCATCGCTTTCAGGAAATCCGGGAGAGAAGAGGCGAGATTTGATGGCTCAAGAATGGAATGTCGGCTTTTGATTGAGAGGTTGAAAGTTTATTATTTCTGGGTCTTGGGTGGCACGTTCTTTTGCTGCTCCCTCTTCTTTTGATGGCTGTTGTAGGAGGGGTGATAGTTTGGCGTTCTTTTGGCGGGTAGGTAAATCTTGAGAATTGATATCAGTTAAGGTGAATTTTCTTTCATTTTGGCAGTTGTATGAATAGATCGAGTTGTAGTGAACAGTCGTTTGAGTTGTTTCTAGTTGTGGTTCGGATTTGTGTTGATTTAAGCTGTGACTGAAGATTGGACTGGGTTGGGTTTGAGAGAGAAAACTTAGTCTGAAGAGATTGACTGAGGCTCGAGATAGGTATGTTTTGCTGGTCAATTTCTCTTCCTTCTCGACAGCTTTTGACCTTGAGACCATAAGTATTGAAAAAAATCTGAGTATTCTGTTTTCAGAGGAAATTCTTCGTGTTCTCGTTGGAGTTTTTGGATGTAGTTCTCATCAACATGAAGATTCTGAGCAAAGACAAGGATATCCAAACTCGCTTGACCCATTTGAAGGAGCCGCGCTAATGCAGGCTTTCCGTGGGTTAGTCGAGTTAGTGTTTTAGTTTGTCTTGGCGGTGTAGCAAGCACCCCACCTCACAGGACAACGGCTTGGAGCTGGGACCTTCCCTTCTCCAACCTCCTTGACCTTTGTTTCCCACCGGTTCTCCCTCCCCCTCTGTTTCTCCCCTTTGTTCTTCACCCCTTCTTTTCTTCCCTTTGTTCTTACCGCACTAAGACATTACCACGGTTTCTCCAGATTATTCCAGAGACTCACACAAGACTCGAGCCTATACCACCGCAATCATGTCAAGCACCATACCCGTCAACTCCTCGCGCTTATCCAACTCCTCTACTCCCAATGATCCGCCCTCCGCGGCATCTGATTCTCGCGACGATGCAAAGAGGAACATGTTGAAATCCATGCGAGCACTGCCTACTCAACATTATTGGGATGTGTACTTTGACAGGTAAGTACCCCTCCTTTCTCTTCGGCCTTTCCACAATTCTCTCTGACACACCATCCTCAGACAACAGAAAGAAGCTGCCAAACCTTCCGCAGATGGCACGTATACCGCCACTCTCGAGAATCGGCACCCAAATCGAATCGGTCCAGGATTTCTGGCGCTACAATAATAATACTCCTGTGGACCAGATCAAGATGCGCGAGTCTATATACTTGTTCAAGCAAGGTTTCGTACCTGTGTGGGAGGATAGAAGAAATGTAAATGGAGGAAGTTGGACTTTCCGAGTGCCAAAAGCCAGTGGACCTGATTTCTGGACTCGGGTCCAGCTGATGGCTATTGGAGAGAAGATTCAGTCATCTTTGGAACAGGGTTAGTTTTCTCACACAGCTTCAGAAGGTAAATGCTGAGTATATATTCTAGGCGATCAGCTCTGTGGTGTAGGTCTATCTGTGAGATTCAATTCTCACCTGATCTCCATCTGGCACCGGGAGTCGTCCAAACAGAAATCGATCGATGCTATTCTTGCCTTGGTATTGGAGGAGCTTCCAGAAGAGTTGAAGCCCAAGCCGGATAATTACTTTTATAAGAAGCATTCAGACCATGCTGGATTCAAGGCTCCTGCTGTGCCCGTCCCAGCGGCCAAGAGTGTACCGGTACCATCGGTCGCTGTTGAGCCTCCTAAGTCTGATGCGGCATAGGCGATTGACGGGAGTGGTGTGACAATGTTGTAGAGTCCTAGGTCACTACACAATGCTAGGAGTGGAGATGACACCTTGTTCTTTCTAGTAGAGTGGGGGAGAGAAGTGGAATTGGCTTACAATAAGAAAAACATTGGGCCAAGTTTTGAACAAAGGTGTTACGACTTCAACTGGAATGTTTGTTACCAGCGCCTTGGGCACTCATGGGCACAGAATCTCGACCGATTAAAGGGAACAGGATATATTGGGTTTCATTTTTGCATATAAATTTGGCGTTGTTATTTATGAGCAATGAAGAGATTAGAAGCTCCAAGAACATAAGCGGATATCGGTATCATGACAGACATCCCCACATTCCTATTCCCCTCCATGACCAGCCCCTAACTCCATACTTGAACTCCAGCAAATTTTCCATCCCATCATTCATGACAATATCAGTCGTTACCTTCCGGCCATCGTATCCCGCACAAGATATCAAAACTCTCAATGTCTACGCTCACCTGAAAACACCTGCTCTCCTCAGAACTACTTCAAACTCCTCCTCTCCTCCACCCCTTGACTCACGCCCCTACCCCCATTCGCTTCCAAAATCATATCCCTCAGAACAGCTTCATCAACATCCTCCTTCAACGCCCTCGCCACCCTCTTCAAAGTCTGTAACGTAATCCTCTCCTCACCCCCACCACCCGCACCCGCCGTAAACAGTCCCCAAGCGTCATCAACCTCTCTATCCCTACTCCCACTATCCTGCACCTTCGAATGCATCTTCAGTGCCGCAACAGCCACGAACTCCGGATACGCGCAAAAGCCCTCTTGATCTCGATCCAAAATACTAACAAATTCGGCGAGTTCGCTCGGTGAGGGAGGAAGGTTTAATGCGATGAGTGCGCGGCGGATGTCAGGTGTAGGGAGGAGTCCTTCTTTGTTCGATGAAGAGAATTTTGAGGTAGATGGGACGGAGAAGAGAGAGAATGATTCGCGGATTTCGAGTTCTTGGGCTGCCGTGAGGTTGTTTTCTTTGGCGAGTTTGGAGGCGCGGGGTTTGGTTGTGTTGGTTGTTTGGGTGGAGGAGGTGGATGCGGCGGCTCTGCGTTTGCTTGCCTAAGGGGGAAAGAGTTAAAATACTTTGTGAGTGTATATCAGGGGGTATACTTTACCATTTTGAAGGGTCGTGAGGTGAGGACAAAGGGGTTGTTGAGAGGTATTGATGTCGTGGATCTTGAGAAAAAGGAACGCGCCTCGTCCGACGAGGCTGCAGTAAACAAGGAGGACGACGAAAACGACGACCAATGAAAAATGAGGGCGCTAGTGCAAGCGTGCCAAGAGAAACTCTATGTTAAGAAACTTTTCGCGACTGTCGGCCTTTGATTTCTTCTAAAATTTTCACAACACTTTTTGACGCACAACCAGGATGTAGAAGCAAACGGACAGGTTTTCATTGATCCAATTTGATCTCTTGGGCATCTTTACCAAGACGACTGCCAATTTGGCAGTGTCTCTGTTCAAGCTCCGAGTGCTTGCATTTCTCTAATTTTCATTTCGTTTTTCTTTACAATACCCCTTTCACATTCTATCGTAGAATAGAGTGTTGAACCGCTTCAAATATAAAAGCTAGAGCCCGCCATGGTTCCCTACAGGACGAGCGAGTGTGGACAATGAAGCAAGATTAAAACCTGAGGTCACGATTTTGATTTTTCGAGACCTTACCCTTGAAGCTCAGACACGATTTCCTCTTTCCTACTCTTGGGACTTGGTAGCTTGGGGGTGACATTTATTATTTTGCTATCTTATGGAGGAGGAGGAGGGAGTTGGCCAGTCTGTATTTGTGTTGTTGGAGGTTGCGTGTGATAGAATTGAAATTTGTTACTTTACACTATACCTTGTTCCATGAAAGGTCTGGATGAAAATTAGCAATGATTTTTTAATGAGGTCCTCGAATGTCGCTGCTCCAGAAAGGAGAGTGGGAAAGTAGACGAAAGATGGTTCGCGACTTCACTCGGAAATGATTAACGACTGCGATGGCGATGCCAACAGTCATTTAGACAGACGGGAAAGATATGCCCAAGGATTCACTTCAGATGACCTTGCGAGTCTGAATGATAGTATACATTGAAATATGTTTGTTCATATCTCTCATATCTTATATTCTACTGGTCTGCCAACAGTCAAATGTGAAATGACATATTGGAGGAGGTGCTGTCTATGTAGTTTTAAGAGACTCGTTTTAACCTTAGCAATACGTAACTGAACCAGTAGAGGGCACAGCCACGTATTGCTAAGGTTAAAACGAGTCTCTTGGGACCCATAGACAGCACCTCCTCCAATATGTCATTTCACATTTGACTGTTGGCAGACCAGTAGAATATAAGATATGAGAGATATGAACAAACATATTTCAATGTATACTATCATTCAGACTCGCGAGAGGTCATCTGAAGTGAATCCCTGGGCATACTTTAGTCTGTTTAAATGACTGTTGGCATCGCCATCGCAGTCGTTAATCATTTCCGAGTGAAGTCGCGAACCATCTTTCGTCTCTTTCCACTCTCCTTTCTGGAGCAGCGACATTTAGGACCTCATTAAAAAATCATTGCTAATTATTAATCCAGACCTTTCATGGAACAAGGTATAGTGTAAAGTAACAAATTTCAATTCTATCACACGCAACCTCCAACAACACAAATACAGACTGGCCAACTCCCTCCTCCTCCTCCATAAAATTATCGCCAAATAATAAATGTCACCCCCAAGCTACCAAGTCCCAAGAGTAGGAAAGAGAAATGGTGTCTAAGCTCAAGGGTAAGGTCTCGAAGAATCAAAATCGTGACCTCAGGTTTTAATCTTGCTTCATTGTCCACACTCGCTCGTCCTGTAGGGAACCATGGCGGGCTCTAGCTTTTATATTTGAAGCGGTTCAACACTCTATTCTACGATAGAATGTGAAAGGGGTATTGTAAAGAAAAACGAAATGAAAATTCAAGAAAAAAGAAGAGAAATGCAAGCACTCGGAGCTTGAACAGAGACACTGCCAAATTGGCAGTCGTCTTGGTAAAGATGCCCAAGAGATCAAATTGGATCAATGAAAACCTGTCCGTTTGTTCTACATCCTGGTTGTGCGTCAAAAAGTGTTGTGAAAATTTTAGAAGAAATCAAAGGCCGACAGTCGCGAAAAGTTTCTTAAGCATGAGTTTCTCTTGGCACGCTTGCACTAGCGCCCTCATTTTTCATTGGTCGTCGTTTACGTCGTCCTCCTTGTTTACTGCAGCCTCGTCAGACAAGGCGCGTTCCTTTCTCTCAAGATCCACGACATCAATACCTCTCAACAACCCCTTTGTCCTCACCTCACGACCCTTCAAAATGGTAAAGTATACCCCCTGATATACACTCACAAAGTATTTTAACTCTTTCCCCCTTAGGCAAGCAAACGCAGAGCCGCCGCATCCACCTCCTCCACCCAAACAACCAACACAACCAAACCCCGCGCCTCCAAACTCGCCAAAGAAAACAACCTCACGGCAGCCCAAGAACTCGAAATCCGCGAATCATTCTCTCTCTTCTCCGTCCCATCTACCTCAAAATTCTCTTCATCGAACAAAGAAGGACTCCTCCCTACACCTGACATCCGCCGCGCACTCATCGCATTAAACCTTCCTCCCTCACCGAGCGAACTCGCCGAATTTGTTAGTATTTTGGATCCAGATCAAGAGGGCTTTTGCGCGTATCCGGAGTTCGTGGCTGTTGCGGCACTGAAGATGCATTCAAAGGTGCAGGATAATGAGAGTAGGGATAGAGAGGTTGATGACGCTTGGGGACTGTTTACGGCGGGTGCGGGTGGTGGGGGTGAGGAGAGGATTACGTTACAGACTTTGAAGAGGGTCGCGAGGGCGTTGAAGGAGGATGTTGATGAAGCTGTTCTGAGGGATATGATTTTGGAAGCGAATGGGGGTAGGGGCGTGAGTCAAGGGGTGGAGAAGGAGGAGTTTGAAGTAGTTCTGAGGAGAGCAGGTGTTTTCAGGTGAGCGTAGACATTGAGAGTTTTGATATCTTGTGCGGGATACGATGGCCGGAAGGTAACGACTGATATTGTCATGAATGATGGGATGGAAAATTTGCTGGAGTTCAAGTATGGAGTTAGGGGCTGGTCATGGAGGGGAAATAGGAATGTGGGGATGTCTGTCATGATACCGATATCCGCTTATGTTCTTGGAGCTTCTAATCTCTTCATTGCTCATAAATAACAACGCCAAATTTATATGCAAAAATGAAACCCAATATATCCTGTTCCCTTTAATCGGTCGAGATTCTGTGCCCATGAGTGCCCAAGGCGCTGGTAACAAACATTCCAGTTGAAGTCGTAACACCTTTGTTCAAAACTTGGCCCAATGTTTTTCTTATTGTAAGCCAATTCCACTTCTCTCCCCCACTCTACTAGAAAGAACAAGGTGTCATCTCCACTCCTAGCATTGTGTAGTGACCTAGGACTCTACAACATTGTCACACCACTCCCGTCAATCGCCTATGCCGCATCAGACTTAGGAGGCTCAACAGCGACCGATGGTACCGGTACACTCTTGGCCGCTGGGACGGGCACAGCAGGAGCCTTGAATCCAGCATGGTCTGAATGCTTCTTATAAAAGTAATTATCCGGCTTGGGCTTCAACTCTTCTGGAAGCTCCTCCAATACCAAGGCAAGAATAGCATCGATCGATTTCTGTTTGGACGACTCCCGGTGCCAGATGGAGATCAGGTGAGAATTGAATCTCACAGATAGACCTACACCACAGAGCTGATCGCCTAGAATATATACTCAGCATTTACCTTCTGAAGCTGTGTGAGAAAACTAACCCTGTTCCAAAGATGACTGAATCTTCTCTCCAATAGCCATCAGCTGGACCCGAGTCCAGAAATCAGGTCCACTGGCTTTTGGCACTCGGAAAGTCCAACTTCCTCCATTTACATTTCTTCTATCCTCCCACACAGGTACGAAACCTTGCTTGAACAAGTATATAGACTCGCGCATCTTGATCTGGTCCACAGGAGTATTATTATTGTAGCGCCAGAAATCCTGGACCGATTCGATTTGGGTGCCGATTCTCTCGAGAGTGGCGGTATACGTGCCATCTGCGGAAGGTTTGGCAGCTTCTTTCTGTTGTCTGAGGATGGTGTGTCAGAGAGAATTGTGGAAAGGCCGAAGAGAAAGGAGGGGTACTTACCTGTCAAAGTACACATCCCAATAATGTTGAGTAGGCAGTGCTCGCATGGATTTCAACATGTTCCTCTTTGCATCGTCGCGAGAATCAGATGCCGCGGAGGGCGGATCATTGGGAGTAGAGGAGTTGGATAAGCGCGAGGAGTTGACGGGTATGGTGCTTGACATGATTGCGGTGGTATAGGCTCGAGTCTTGTGTGAGTCTCTGGAATAATCTGGAGAAACCGTGGTAATGTCTTAGTGCGGTAAGAACAAAGGGAAGAAAAGAAGGGGTGAAGAACAAAGGGGAGAAACAGAGGGGGAGGGAGAACCGGTGGGAAACAAAGGTCAAGGAGGTTGGAGAAGGGAAGGTCCCAGCTCCAAGCCGTTGTCCTGTGAGGTGGGGTGCTTGCTACACCGCCAAGACAAACTAAAACACTAACTCGACTAACCCACGGAAAGCCTGCATTAGCGCGGCTCCTTCAAATGGGTCAAGCGAGTTTGGATATCCTTGTCTTTGCTCAGAATCTTCATGTTGATGAGAACTACATCCAAAAACTCCAACGAGAACACGAAGAATTTCCTCTGAAAACAGAATACTCAGATTTTTTTCAATACTTATGGTCTCAAGGTCAAAAGCTGTCGAGAAGGAAGAGAAATTGACCAGCAAAACATACCTATCTCGAGCCTCAGTCAATCTCTTCAGACTAAGTTTTCTCTCTCAAACCCAACCCAGTCCAATCTTCAGTCACAGCTTAAATCAACACAAATCCGAACCACAACTAGAAACAACTCAAACGACTGTTCACTACAACTCGATCTAGAATACCTATTCTTCATACAACTGCCAAAATGAAAGAAAACAAACCCCCAACCGATATCAATTCTCAAGATTTACCTACCCGCCAAAAGAACGCCAAAAACTCATCACCCCTCCTACAACAGCCATCAAAAGAAGAGGAAGCAGCAAAAGAAACCGCCACCCAAGACCCAGAAATAATAAACTTTCAACCTCTCAATCAAAAACCCACATTCCAATTCCAGCCATCAAATCTCGCCTCTTCTCTCCCGGATTTCCTGAAAGCGATGAAGATGGAAAACGAGAAATTAGCTGCGGAAAGGGAGAAGAATGGCAAGGACGGTAGTAGTGGGGTGGGCTTTGAGATCATGGAGTCGGATTCTGACTCTGCTGGTTCTTCGGATGATGAGGAGGACAGTGAGGATGACGATGAGGATGAGAAAATGGAAGGAGGTGAGGCCTCTGGGAAGGGTAAAGAAGAAAAGAAAGTTAGGAGTGGTGGGAAAAAGAAGGAGGAGAAAGTGTACATTGAGATGGAATTAGGATTAGGGGTTTTGGAGGAGAAACAGGTGAAAGCTAAGAAAGGGACGGCTGATGGAGTGGAAATCGGTGGGCAGAGCAGTAGTGAGGATAGTAATAGCGATGACGAAGAGGGGAGAGAGGGGGAGGTGGACAAGGAGGACGAGGAGGAGGATGATGACGACAGTAGTAGCGATGTGGAGAGTAGTAGTGAGAGCGAGAGTGAGGACGAGGGCGCAGTTGAGAGCAAGATGACGGGAGTTGTAAAGAGATAGGCTAGGTCCGGCGTGGAAGGGGAGATTATTCAACGGCGTTTGAGGAATTGCATGGCTTGGTCTGTGGGTGGACTGGAAATTTGGATTGATCTGCTGTTACTTCCTGGATGATTTAATGTAATGTTACCAAGAAGACGCCAGTCTGGTGCCATTGATCTTTCTTTTCTAAAACTCTTGTCGGCCCAAGAATGGTGTAGATTGTAAGCTCATAACCAAGAATACTGGAGCAAAATAAGACCAGACATTCATTGATGGTTTTCATTTTTTCTATAATAATCCTATTTGAGGCAATAATGATCAATAGGGCACTCAAATGCATTTAATACTCCAAACACCATCGCTGATAGTCCTGATAACCCCCCAATTCATATGCTCCATCCCTCATCACTCCATTGAACGCCATCCATTTTTCACATCCAACCCGCTGACCCGCTAATTAAAAGACATTAACTCTCTCGCCCAGGGGCCTTTCAATGAAGCGCGTCTTATCATCAGACACCTTCTTCTTGAACATGTCGAGATCTCTTAGCAAGTCCTTCATGAAGCCTTGCATCTCATCAGCCCGCTCCTCATGAACCGCAAAGTCGGCCTCTCCCTCCTCATCCTCGTCATAATAATCCTCGCCCTCATCATCTTGTAATTCGATTGTGCCAGTATTCTCCTTGTCTTCGTCAGTAGTAGGTGTGAATCCCTTCGATCTCGTATGTTCTGGGTCGGCAAAAGATGCAGCACGGCTTTGGTTTCTGCTAGTTCCCCCATTGATACTGCCTCTGCTGCCCATGTGAATAGGATTCTTGATTGCATCCAACGCTAACTTCAAGTGCAATCTCAACGCCTCGTTCTCGGTTGTCAAGCTGCGGATCTTTCCTTCGGAGACCATACTCTTCTCCTCCATCAATCGCTGCATAGCCACAACTCTGTTTTGATACTCCTCCAATTTCTCCTCTTGCTCTCTACCCTTGCTCTCGTTTTGTCTGCTATCTGAAACTCGGAGTTGAAGAATGCGAATCTCCTCGGCCATAGATGCGATTTGGGCATCTCGTTCGGCGGCAGAGACATGATCTTGATTTACTACGGCGCGTGTGCGGATTCGCTTGGCTTGGTCGGCATACCGAAGGGTTGACAGGGTTTCGTCATAGTCAGAGGGACCAATGCAGGCAATCATTGCGGTTTTACTATTTCCTCCCAGAGAATCCTTCAACAACCAAGTCAAAATCGAATCTCGGTAGGGAACGACATCCTTGTTTCGCTTTCCAGGCCGGTGTTGCTTAGGATCTGCCAATGCAGCTATAACACGGCCGAGAGTGGTAAGGGATTTGTTGATGTTGCTTCCTTCGCGCAGACGAGCTCCAGTTGCTTCTGTAGCCTTGGCTCTCTCGCTACCTGCTAAATCTACTAGTCGGATGCGGGCCATTCGTTCGGTGGTTTCGTCGGTGTCCATGTCGTGGTGAATTTGCTTTAGCATGATTGTGAAAACTGCATGGGAGCGAGAATTCGTGTCATTCATTTTGGTGCTAGCGACCGTACGGTTGGCATCTCCAGCCTTCATGTGCCGCATGATTTCAGTGATATTCTTTACCGGTGCATCGGTCAAATCCTTGATGTATGGGCCTTCGGTGGGTGACTCGCGGATCTTGAGGTAGTTCGGGGCTTGGTTGGAGTGCACAGGCACAAGCAAATCCCGAACATGCTCATTGTAGACCTCGAAGTAGGAGACTCGTACGTTGTAGGATATGTTTGGTGTTTGGTTGTGCGCAGCTTCAATTCGCTGGAACAGATCTTCGCAGGTTCGAGGAATGAGGCCTGGTGCTTCGGGTTTACCCATCATTGTATAGCTCTTTCCTGAACCAGTTTGACCATATGCAAAGATACATGTGTGGTATCCTTCGAAGTTGTGGTCCAGGAACTCCTCCCCCAAGCAGTTGTAAACATCGTCTTGGTGCGCATAGTGAGGATCTTCCTTATCGAAGCTCCAGAACGAATTGTCGAATGTGAACGACTTCTCTTCAATCACCTTGCGAGACTTAGACTTCGAATTTGCAGGGTCGGTATCCTCT
>JBAMDN010000993.1:0-68490 GCA_037074945.1 Tetracladium marchalianum
CTAGCATCAAGCGCGAAACCCATCAACGCATTGAAATTCATTATATTATTGGATAGCCTAAGAATTCCAGCCCCTAATATGTCTTGTGTTACCATAATGTATTGCCCCGTTCATGGCAGAATGTGGCTCTCGGAGACATATATGGGGAGTAGTTTGTCCATGGCCGACTTGAAAAAGTCGCCGAGTGCTGAGAGGCAGAACGGGGGAATTAGAAATTGATGATTTGGAAAAGTCGCCGAAATCCTTCAGAGTGTGTTTCTTTGAAATCAATAACAAAAGAGATAGGAATGTGAAAGTTGGGGATTCAAAATGTTATGCGATGTTTTAGTGCCTGGGAGGGAGATTTACGACCATGGCATGTAAACAAGCGAGTCGATTAAGTGATGCTGATCCTTGCATGAGGGCAGTCAGCAGCCGAGTTTTACGAGGCTGTGACGTCCGCGCAGCCTTGCAGGTTTGCCAAGACTAATACTGTCAACAACCTTGAGCCTGCACTTTTTTTTGTTTGATGCTGCGGCAGCCTTCTCTGTTGTAACATCAACACCAAAATCAGCTTCACCAAATACACCAGGCAAGCTTGAGATGACTGGAAATTCACAATTCCACAGCCTTAGATAAGTCCTACTGTATCTACACACGCGCCGCCCGGCGCAAAAGGTAAAAAGCAAGCTCAATATGGCACCTTCTTCACACCAACAAATCCTCCTCTCCCCGCCGAACTCTCCTACCTCTCCTCCTCACTCTCCTCAGTCCCACCCATCCGCCCCGATGGCCGCACCGCCACACAATTCCGTCCCTTAATTGCAGAAAGCGACATTCTACCCGGTACGAACGGTAGCGCACGAATCTGTTTCGCTGATGGCACCGAGGCGATTGTGGGTGTCAAGGTTGAGGTTGAGAAGTCGAGAGCTACGTTTCAAAATGAGGATGAGGGGGATGGAGAGGCAGAGACAGAAGGGGGACAACAGAAAAAGGGATTGAACGAGTGGGTTGAATTGAGTGTGGAGATCCCTGGGTTTAGAGATGATGATTCCATGCCTGTTTTTTTGGCGGCGTTGTTGAGTGAGGCACTGTTGGCGGATGGAGAGTTGATCGAGAGGTTGGTGATTAATAGGAGGTTTCATTGGAAGGTTTATTTGGATGTGAGTCTATTTTGCTTTCTCTTTTCTCGTAGGATTGAGGTTTTGGCGAGGGTTAGGTTGTTCTGGGAGATAAGACTAATTGCATGTGTAGATCTTGTTATTGTCACAGCCGCTGTCCTATCCTCTGCCACTGCTCTCACTCACAACACATCTCGCCCTGCTGTCTACACGCATTCCGAGACTAAAGTCAGAGAAAGATGAGGATCCACTGTTTGATGATGACTGGGCCGCTTCGAAATTTCTATACTCTAGAAACGCGGCAGATGCTCACACCCGACCACCAGTCACGCTACTCGTCATGGCTGTGAAGGAAAATATCATCTTTGACCCTAGTGCCGAAGAGCTTGCAGTTGCAGAGGTAGTATTGGCCGTTTCGGTTGGAGAGAGAGCTAAGAGTGAGGATGATATGGATGTTGACGGGAAGGGAGCAAGAGATCTGCGATTACTCGCTGTTAGGACAATTGATCCTCCGTCTCGACTGACACATCCTGGAATTCCAAACTCGTTAAACACAGCTACTGGTGGTGTAGCGGCGAGCACAACGGAACAGGCAGTTAGCCAAAGGGAGACGATGGTTGAAGAGGGTGTCTGGCAACCACCACGCGGAGGAGCGAAGAGGAAACTGATTACTGCTATGATCGCCAAAGTACTAGAACGAAATGGTGTTGCGGAAGAGGTATTAGATGGTTTAGATGGCGTGGAGCTGGGTTGATTGTACATATTTTCTACAAAAGTTATGATACCAAAAATACCACTATTCATACATGTATACATCTGATCATACGCCGTCTATGTGCTGGATCGAGTAGTCATTACTCACCAGATACCAAGCCATTTCTTAATCGGCGGTCTCTTCTGTCTCTCAACCTGTTGTTCGGCGGCCACAGTTCCATCTCCAACGGCAATCGAAGGACCCAAACTCTCCTCATCGGTCTTTGCTGTCCAGCCTCCAATACCCTCATCCTGATCCAAACCATGCGCTTTTCTATACTCTGCTCGCTTTTGTACGTCTTCCACTTTATTCTTTCTCCTTTCTGCAGTTTTCATACCGGTGTATTCCGTATTTAACTTCACCACCTCAAAGAACTGTCTCACTGATTGGATTGGGTGGAAAAGTGTTTCTCCCCATGATGGTAGCATATCAGCGAAAGGAGAGTCGCGCTTGAAATTTGTGGTCCAGACGATTGATGCCATGACGAAAAGCGTTGACTACGAATGCTATTAGCAATATATTCCCAATACATTTTCCAACCTAGAGATGCTAAAGGAAAAGAAAGGACGTACAAGGGTAATCCACAAATGAATGCCCTTGTTGTTTATGAACCAATACATAAAAGTGCCCTCACTGGGCATCAGATTCGGATACTTCTTCTTTCTTTGCGCCGCCAACTGCTCCTCGGTCAATTGAGGACCGGAGTACAAGTACCGTGGTGGTCCCTTTGTTTGTCTCGCGCCGTGAGATGGTGGGTTGAATTTCGTGGGCTTTTCGAGTACCAAAGGTTTGCTGCTCTTGCTCTTTGAGGAGGACTTGACGGAAGCATTGCGCAAGCTGGAGGGAGTCTTCCAGATGCTGCTCCTTTGTGGGAGGAGAAATCGCGGGATAGTGGTTATTCGGGGTGGCATCTTGTGTAATTGCTTCTGCTCTGTCGCGCAAGCAATGCGATGGATGCCAATTCCCACAATGTTGATGCAAACATCTGATGTTGAAGAATGAAGCTCGGCTCACAAATTCTACGGCAACCTTGACTTCAACGGTGACCTCGTAAACACAACCAGCAAGTGCAGTAATCCGGCTCGAAGGAGATTGTTCGGCTCGCCCCAGCCACATCGTCCCACCGACTTCCGGAAGATTCCGGCCTTGCAGCCATGGCCAATGGGAGTGCAGTAATTAACAAGTCCTCGGCGTCATGTGTGGCTGGTGGGCCTGCGCTAAAGAAGTCATCTCGCGCGCAAGGCCGGCGTTGCTGGTCCGTCCGATCAAGAAATAGCTGGCAAAGACTTTTTTCCAACTCTCCTTCCTTCTCTCCTCCTTTCCTTCCCATCATTCCCACTCCCTTCACAAACCTCGAACTTCTTCGCACACTGGTCTACTCTACCTCACCACCACTACATATATACCCTTTAAATCTTCCACAATGGGATTCAAGCCAGGTTAGTTCCGCCCTGTTTTCTGCTCTGTTCAGGTCTGTTGGGCTTTGTTTTGGGGCGATCCTGCATGCGAATCGGTCACGTCACGATAGACCTTTCTTCCCATTGAACTCCCACGACACCTGGAGACGGATGAAAGTTTGGGGGTGCATGATCTGGATTAACGGGGCATCTCCTGAGAGCGTTTGCGATGCCTTCAAAGCTTTCCGTTCTTGTTGAGCTCAAGGGGCAAGCTCAGCTCAATCAAGCCGAACGCCCCCAATCACCCGTTTTCAACCAGCAACAACACCACGCAATAATTCCCTCAACCCTCAAGTGTCCATCCCAAAGCCTTCATCAGCATTCAGCGACCTCTTTCCCCACCTCTTCCATTCCCCAGACCTGCTTCAGAGCATTTCCCTGGTTTTGCGCCTCGGGAATGACGAATTCCCATTCCAAGAGTTTTTTCGCTGACATCGCATGATCATCTATAGGAGACTCCAAGAAGGGTGCCAACCTCTTCAAGACCCGTTGCGCCCAATGCCACACCCTCGGTGACGGAGAGGGAAACAAGATTGGTCCCAACCTTTTCGGTCTCTTTGGCCGCCACACCGGTTCCGTCGAGGGTTACTCTTATACCGATGCCAACAAGGCTAAGGGAATTGAATGGAACAACGACACTTTGGTCAGTTCCCATTTGCCTGCATCATTTCAGCAAGTTTGAGAACTTATACTAATTTAATGCCACTAATAGTTCGAGTACCTTGAGAACCCAAAGAAATTCATTCCAGGAACAAAGATGGCATTCGGTGGATTGAAGAAGGATAAGGACAGGAACGATTTGATCACGTATGATCCCCCCTTTCATCTCATCCCCTGTGCATTTTACCAGCCCAGTATTCTCACCCCGAACATCTGGCTAACATTTATCATCCCACAGTTTCCTCGCGGAGTCAACAAAATAGACGATTTGAAACGAAAGAGGTGGCGATTGTAATCATAGCATAGAAATGGGAGCGGGTGGAATTTGTAATCTAGGTTAGACTGCATTGTGGTTTAATGCGTTTGTAACCAATATCAATTCTCTTCTCCAAATGAACAATATCAATCCAATTTAGTCTGTCTCGTCGGGGTCTTTGAGTCAGATGTCTACGCCGAGGTCGGGAAGTGGTGTTTTCCGTTTGCATACCATATCATTTGCCTTCATTATCTGGACGACAGAATGTATTGTTTATTTGGGGTGTCTCATATTTCATTCTGCCAAAGCACCACGATATGCATTTACTCACTCTGGTGCTTAATCCGTCATTTTTCTCGCTTCTCGATATGTACTGCACAGTCGGAAAAGCCTCGAAGTCTAGAGTCATGTATCCACGCTAGGGACTTAGTGCATTTCACCACTTTGCATCCAGCCAAGTCCCGGTCACTGAGTAGCATTTTCTTTGACTAGGGAGTCTATCTAGGTAATAATACTGAGCTACTTCCTATCTTTAGGCGTTCTTAATCGGTTGGTTACGGGTTTTTTACTTTAGTTGTATGCACCACGTGACGCCAGAGAGTCAAAAGAGAGGGAGCGACGAAAGAGAGGGAAAGAGAGAGAGACAGTCGAAAGAGGGAGAGAGAGTCAATTGAAGTCGTTCAATCAATGATCGGTTTCTCTAGTTCATGAATTATTCCTTCCTCTAATCTAAAAATGGGCAATAGAAGGGCCGAGGGAGTTCTTGCTGTTCACATGCCTTCCATTGGTAAGTATTAAAGTGTTGTGGGAAAAGTCCCTCTCTATTTATATGTTTTAAAGATAGCAGGTTTACAACAAGAAGAAAATTGGCTACTTTTTGTTTTGCCTGAATCCATAATGATTGATACTCACATGAAAGATTTCTTAATACTTGCAAACAGTGATCTAGTTGAAATCATTTTCTACTTTCTGTAATCTCTTGTTCCTTTCCTTCGACATTTCTATCATATCATGTTTTTAATCTTAATTTCATTCTCACCAAACATGAACACCCACTCACACACTCTCACTCACTACATTCCCCTTTCCTTCAACCGCCGATACTTACTCGCGTCCCTCACACTTGCCTTCGTACTCTCAAGCGCAACCTGCCAATCCGCCCTCTCAATCCTCAACACCCCCAAATCTGCCCCTTCCACCCCCTCATCCCACAACTTCTTTTCACGATCAATAGCCGCATGACCAGCCGCCTGATGCAAATTACCCAGGTCAGCACCACTATAGCCCGCACACTTCTCATCCCTAGCTACTTCCTCCAAACCAGCGACTTCAAGCTCTGTAGCATCAGGTAATGCTTTCTTGTAGAGTGCTTTGAGGATTTCCACACGTTCGTCGGCAGTAGGGAGGTCGACGAAGACGGAGGTGCCGAGACGACCAGGTCGTAACATTGCAGCGTCTATCATGTCGGGTCGGTTGGTAGCGGCGATAACGTAAATGCCTGCTCTGTTGCTCAAACCATCGAGTTCGGTGAGTAAAGTGTTAACGACTTTACTGCTTGCCTCGCTAAGCGAATCTTCTCGTTTTGGCACCAGAGCGTCAAGTTCGTCAAAGAATAGAATACAAGGTACACTTGACCTTGCACGCTCGAAGACTTGTCTGACTGCCCTCTCGGATTCTCCGACATATTTGTTGAGAAGTTCGGGACCTTTGATGGAGATGAAATTCGCTTTGGAGGAGTTGGCCACGGCTTTGGCGAGGAGGGTTTTACCGCATCCGGGTGGTCCCCAGAGGAGAACGCCTGTTGGAGCGGTAATACCTACGCGAGCGAATGACTCTGGGTGGCGGATGGGTTCGACAATGGCCATCTCTAGCTGGTGACGGACTGCGTGGAGGGCACCGATATGAGCCCATGTTGTGTCGGGGATGGTAGCGAAACCTTCGCGTTTGGCGGATGGTTGAACTTTGGGGATTGCATTTATGAAGTCGTCATATGTGATTGAAAAGTCGCCGTCAGGGGAGGATTCGCCGGCGTGGGCCACGAGGGAACGTGTTATAGCGATGGCGGGGGAGATGATGGGGAGGTTGTCGTTGGTATCGATGTCCATGCTGACATCTGTGTCTACGAGAGTGCGTTGTTTAAGAACTACCATTGCTCTTTTCATGGCTATTGTGCCAGCTACTGAAACGACATCGTTAAGATCTGCACCAACAAAACCAGGTGTCATTTTGGCGAGGGTTCGGTAGGCGAAATTAGCTGGAAGGTTTTGTTTGGTGGTGAGTGCGCGCAAAATCTTTTCTCTGGCTTGTTCGTTCGGTACTCCGAGGTTGATTTCCTTATTGAATCTTCCTGCTCGTCGGAGAGCTGGATCAAGAGAATCAGGTCGATTTGTAGCTGCAATGATGATGACTGGTTTTCCTCCGGTCTTCTCCAATGCCATGTCGTCCATACAAGTCAACATTTGAGCCACAATCCTTTTCTCCATCTCTCTCTGTGCACTCTCTCGCTTGCCCATGATAACGTCGATTTCGTCGATGAAGACCAGACAAGGTGCCATTTTCTTGGCTTCTTCGAAAATCTCTCTAATCTTCTTCTCAGACTCGCCTGACATTCCCGCTACCAGCGAAGGAGCGGAAAGGGGAATGTAAGATACTCCTATCTCAGCAGCAAAAGCAGTGGCGATCATTGTTTTTCCGCAACCGGGTGGTCCATGTAGCAAGACTCCTCGTGGTGGTTGAATCCCAGTAGCCGTGTACATCTCAGGATACAGCATCGGCATAGCTACCAGCTCATTCAGTTCCTCTATGACATTATCCACCCCTCCCAAGTTCTCCAGAGAAACATCCTTTGGGGGTGAGCGATCAACTTCCTTCTTGGACTCCTGCTTTCGACGTTTCAACTTGGGCTCTCCATTCGCTTGTCGTTCGGCCTTTGCTGGCGACTCAATTTCTAGAGTGGAGCTTTGAATGGTGAGGTTTGGGGTCGTTGTCCCGTTGGCAGGAGTAGCTGCACCTTCAGGTGTCATACTTGCTAGTGGTTTGGACCACATTCTCGTGATGCTTTTATTCATGATATTGTTATCCTAAATATAATTGATCAGCAAGATATTTCAGAGTTCAATGTCCTGTCAAATCAAACCTTTGGTTTAGGAAGTGGGATGTCGTCTTCAAGCCCTTCAAAATCTCCGTCCACAGAATCCGAGTTGTCCTCTTGCTCTCTCACAGCAACGAGAACGCGATCTATGGAATCCTCGAGCTGCTTCTTCGGCCTCCTCTTCAAGCTAGAATTAGACCTCTTGATGCTATCATAGACAGCCGCAACAGTCAAGCGTTTGGAGCCGTTTTCCTGTTGCACCAGCTCTTCCTTGAATTTGTTCACAATCACAAGTACCTGCACCAAGAGAAATCAGCAAAATTCTCACGCTGAACCCATCTTATCTCGGAATTTTGGCATACATCTCTATCTAGCCCTTGAGCCAAAGATTGCCTAGGTCCTCTGGAATAACTCATCTTTTAGACCCCGTCACCAAGAGTTGTTGAGACCCTGCTCGCTCAGAAGAACTAAATGTAGTGAAATGCCAAATATATTTCCACTAAAAAACATTCAAAAAGTGACTGGATCGGAGAAACCTTTCTCCGCTGTCGTCGGGATTCTTCCGCTGTCCCTTATCGCCTATCGGCCACCACGATGCGCCCTGCCTCCTTGTTCCAGTCCCCTGTCAGCTGCACACGACCAAAGCCAAGCTCCACAACCACCATGACGACTTCATCCCAATTCAGCGACTGCGACAACGACAACCTGCAAATGCATTTTCTCCTTCTCCTACACCAGCTCATTGTCATTGGAGCTCTCCCTCAGCAAAGCCAACATGGGTAACACATCTAGCACCAACAAGATTTCCGCTCAGGATAAGTAAGGCTGCCTTCTCTCCATTTTCATTATCATTATCCTTATCCCCCACTACAAGTACACCAAACAAAAGCCTGCCTGGCCTTCTCCTCTAAACACCCGCAATATTTGACAGAGTTAGTCCTAACATGACATCTTCAGAGCGATCCTGGAAATGAAAAACCAGCGCGACAAACTCCATCAATACCAACGCCGCATCACACTCCTCACGAATCGCGAAACTGAAATCGCCAAAACCCTCCTCGCACAGGGCGACAAGAAGCGCGCCTTGCTCGCCCTCCGCCGCAAGAAATACCAAGAATCGCTGCTCGCCAAGACCGATGCACAATTGGAACAGCTAGAGAAGTTGACGAGTAGTGTTGAATTTGCGCTGGTGCAGAAGGATGTCGTGTTTGGCTTGCAGCAGGGGACGAAGGTCTTGGGAGAGATTCAGCGGGAGATGGGCGGTATTGAGCATGTGGAGAAGTTGATGGGGGAGACGGCTGAGGCGGTCGCTTATCAACAGGTTCGTGTTTTGGGCGTTTTAATCACCTTGAGTTGGGAGCTGGAGAATGGAACGGCAAGGGAATTGGCTAACAGAAGCTCTTTGGATGTTTAGGAAATTAGTGAGATGTTGGGAGGACGCATATCGAACCACGATGAGGATGAAGTGGAGGACGAGTTGGAGGCTATGGAAAGAGAAATGTCAGGCGTAGCGGATCCTGAAGCCTTTCCTGCCGTGCCTAAGAAGGAGTTACCTCCGAAGGAAAGAGCGGAGGCGAGACGGAAGGAGTTCGAGAGGACCGCTATGCTGGCTTAGACTGTTTTTGACTTCTTTTTGGAGCATATGTTTGGCGTTTGGATCATATAGGCTGAGAATACCCTAGAGTAAAGCATGGTGATGAGTTTCTTCATTAAATGATTAAATCCATAGACAGCATTTTGTGATCGTTTGACATTGTAACTAGAGAAAATCATGAATACAAACGCAAGTGAAGTAAGAATAACAAGAAACTTGTACACAAAAGATATCTATATTTGTTCCTATTGCAGAATCATAGAACCGCCGCATCTTATCCGCGTGGTCCGTTGTTCATATCTACAAATTCACTTTCTCAAATAGAGAAACCGATTGAGTTAACGCCATTGATCGAGTGCACCCAACCATCACACCAATGTTACTCCCATGGGTCCCCATAGCTAGGAAACTCCGTTTGCGCCTTGCTTGGATGCATATAAACCCCCTGCGGCCGACCACCAACTCCAAAAATCCATGAAATAATTCGCACTGCCATTAAATTTTTTTGAAGCATATGACACCTCCTTACTGGACCCGCCTGACGCAATATAGCAGGCTATCCTCCACACACCAAGCTCGTGAATATTGAGGCTCATTCAAACTCTCCTCCGTTTTATGTCGCATTGATTTACCACCCACATATCCTATCGGCTATGAGCGTATCTTGTCGCCAACACCCCGTGCACGAAAACTTCAGATACATTCGGATCTGCAACAAAAAGTCCGCACTTGAGAGAAAATTTCCGTCGATATAATGTGAATCTTAGGCAAAGGATCCAATTTTGTGGACGCAATTATCGAGCTTTAATCAAGTATAACAACGTGTCGGCGTTTTGGGTCGACTGTGCGAACATAGGTAGGTGCTCCATCGTTGGGGTCTTGTCCTTGTTGCTGTAAAGAATTGCCATAATCTTCTTGTGGTCCATGATGGTATGATTGTCCTTGTGGTCCGTTGCGGTATTGCCTTCGGGAGACTATTGTCAGTAAACCCGGACACTATCTACTTAGATACAAAACTTACATAGGCCTCTCCATATACTTGACTGGAGGTCTTGGATTGAAGAGTGAAGGTGCAGCAAATGACTGTGGCTGGTCATACCTATGCTCCGGAACAGCTTGCCTCGAGATCGGCTGATTCTCATATCTCTGTGGTGGAAGATTCGGGTTCGAAAGTGATGATGTATTTCCACCAAGATGAGATTGAGAGAAACTATGAGCAAGATCCTGATCTACAGCATAGAATTGAGAAGAGACGCGTTTTGAACGATCATTCGCACGATGCGGCTCTCCGTAGTACGGTTCAGTGGGCACAGGGAGCGGTTGATTGAACGTTGCAATATTGTCACGGGCAGATAGACTTTCCCCAGATTCTCTTCCATACTGTGGGTTCTCTCCATAACGAGCATCATCTTTTCTGGGATGGGTACGATATTCAACTTCCCGCATGCCAAGTTGACGAGGATGTGCAATAAAGAAACCAGACTCAGGTGCATCATATACGGGCAATTGCTCGCCTCCAAGCGTGTTATGAAATGAACCTTGAACAGGTTGAGGTGGTGCCCTAGGACGTGAGGCTTGGAACTCTCCTCGCTGAGCAGACGCCCCGAGTCTTGAAGACTCGAACCCCTCTGCTTGCACATATGGACGAGCGAAAGATGGACCAGCTCTAGAGTCCGAGGGCTCCTCATACGCAATACGACGGCGCTTGTCTGGGGGGCTATCGTCATCAATTATGATGACCTGGCCTCTTACCGGAGAGATCCTTCTATACTCTTTGGCATGGTGAGGATACTCCCTGTCCCTCTCATTTCTGAGTGCTGGCTGCCCAACCGCATACGATGAGGATGAAACATGGCTTAGTCCTGTTTCAATAGAAGGCACAAGTAGGTCTTGCAGGCCATGCTTTGTTGGAGAACCTCTCACGACTTGCGGAGGCATGACGGTGGAAGTATACAACGAAGGCAGAGGAGCTTGAGAATAAGGCGGGTTTTCAGAAAATGGTCTCATGGTTACCTCATCCCTATGCATCATGTTAACTGGGGTCGGCCTAGACTGTGAGTATTGTCGTCCCTGAGGTTGTTGAGTTAGTGCTATCCCTACATGTATTTCTGAGCTTGCGACAGCTCAAAGAGCGTCATCAACTTACGGACGGCGGTCCAGTGTAATGGCCTTCATTGCCACTATAGTCTACAGGGTAATGGGATCTTGAAGATCCATTCGTCTGTGTATTGTAAGAGTCGAAGTGGGAGGGTGCTGTATATCGAGCATCTATCATATTTGTAACAGGGGTTCGAGCCTGAAACTGAGAGCTATGTCCCATATCTGGCATCTTCTGCCTACTTTTGGCTTCATCGAAAGCTGCCTGATATCGCTTGAAGCCTTTTTGCAGGTTTCTGTCTCGTGGGACGCGCTCACGACCACTTGTCTGGGCAGGTAACTTTCGAGATGCTTGAGTTCTGCCTTGACTTGGGCCAATTCCGGGACTCCTCGGTCGTTGAGCTTGCCCAGTCTGTGGCTCAGTTCTGGAAATGATCTCCACTGAGCCTTCTACTGAACTTGAGGATGTGACTTCACCGTCCTCATCTGAACTTTCGTCTTCAACTTCCTCTTCATCGTCATCATCAGAGCTTTCGCTCTCGTCTTCCGAGTCAGTTATAACGACTACTTCCCTCAAAATTTCATCCATTTGATCACGACCAGTCTCCTCATCTCCGCGCCATTTCAACAAAATGTCAAGACAGACGGGCTCTACTGCTTTTCGCGCGTTCATCCAGGTAGTCTCTCGCAGAAGTAAATCATATCTGGTATGCACGTGTCGAATATGGGCAAGAGCCGCCAGTTGAACTCTACGGGATAGAGGAATATCAGCTTGATTCCCAACCGTGGGCTCACCTTGAAACGTTCCACCCTACAAAACGGTGTTAGTCGAACTAAAGAGTATCATGCTGGTACTTACTTTCTTGAAGGCATGTCTGATAATCATTTCTCGATCTGTGTTTGGAATTCGAGGGAAAAGGTCACGCAGTGCATTGCCAGCCTGTGTGCTCATTTCCTCCTGAGTAGCGGGAATAGGCTCGATGAACCCAGGGGGTAGATTGGCTTTTGAAATCACTTTGTCCCCAAGCTTTTGCCGAGCGTCTTCGACAATGCTTTCGCGGAAGTGATAGCCTGAGCGATGTACATGTTCCGCAATTCTGGAGTGTTCTTCCTTCGAATCCTGCATATTCTTAGCAGCTGCGTGCATCCTCCTGCGCAGAGGGCATACAGAAACGATTAAGATCAAGGCATCTCTCGCGCGAGAAAGCTCCTTGCACTCTTTTGTAAGTTCGGGGTCTCCGACGGGGACGAAGGTGAAGCCGGGAGGCGGATTGCGATTATTCGTCACCTAGAAAATGTTAGTGTGTGCTAGATACTATTGTAGAGTTGTAAACATGCCGAATACTCGAGCTTTTTCTTCTTTTCATGGTTGTCGGCGATTTCAAAATACGTCTTGTGTTTGGTCGAGATCTTAGGAACCTCAAGTCGCGCGACAAGATGCGACGGAGCTGGTGCCGCCCACATCTCTGCGGTGATTGCCTGTTTCTCCTGTCGTCTCCTCTCTAGCTTCTTGCTCCGACGATTCTCATTATCGCTCTTGAGTTCCTTGCTCTGGCCCTGTTCATTATCTCCTTGAAACTCCTTGCGTAAACGTGCATTTGCCCGTACGGCCTCTGCGCGTAAGGACTTCCTGCCCTGTCTGCTGATTGTTGCACTGGCCAGCAACCTTTTGGCTTTCTTGCTTTTGCCCATCTTGATTGAGTCTTAACCTTACCAAACCCTTCCGGCTATTCTGTCAGTGCGAGAAAGGAAGAAGACAAAAGAAACTTGTCAAATATCAGACTATCGAAAGAAATCAACTTGTCTTATGTCCTTGCGGAGCTGCGATGGAGAAAGAAATACAGTGGAAATGAGAAGAGAGGTGGTGTTGTCAGTCGAAGGCGAGGGCGAGGGATGACGGTGATGTAAAGACCGAGTGCCAAGATCAGACGTTAGTGCCCATGCGAGAGAAGTTCAGCAAACTCACGCGTTTCCTTTTACTTCTTTAGGTATGAGTCAGCCACCTAACATCTCAGAGTCACCGTTCGTTTGAAGCAAGTGGTTGATTTAAAGATCCAATTCTTATCAGGTAGAAATAAGTAGGGTATTTATATGGCATATTAAGATGTTAATTAGCATTGACCGCACGGCGTGAATAAGACGTACACGACCGAAACTTGATTCACTTACTGTACTGTACTCTTATTGATTCCAGATAGCTGTAAGAATCGAATTATAAAAGGGCATTGATATTCAACAGTTGTTCTTTATCTACCTTAAGCTCTTACGTTACTTTCAGGATGTGCAACGTCAGGCAGCGATCTCAATCTATGTTGCGTTTAGGTAACGACCAATAGTTGACACAACCGTAAGGAGCAGCAGATCCAAGTTATCAAAAATAGAATTTGCTTACTTGGACGTTAAATTATATCACTGCTATTATTAGTATGGTTGAAGAGGTTGAACGACTCTTGACGGCCTTCTTGGAATGCTTCTTGGCATGAGTCGCTAGGTTGATGTGGTCAACGATTCCAATTCAAGAACTTTGATACACACCTACTAGTTAAAATTGATGAACTTGTGCCAGAGAGAGAGAAAGGCTTCACGATGAGAATCTGCAGTGAGGTGGTGGTAAAGAGAGGATGCTGATCACGGGGTAGAGAGTGGATGTACAGCTGGGAGCATTCGTGGTCAGGCAAATTATTGAGAAACCCAGTGCAAGATAAGAAAGAACCGGAGATCCTTTCTCCATGACTAACAACTCCGGATTGATGCAGGCGTTTCAGTCAGTTACTTGACTTCATGAAATTTGCAGATACGGAGAAACTATTGAAGGTGATAACGGAAAAGCAGCTTTCTGGACCCCTGTAGCCTTCCGTTAGGAACCGAGATCGACGTCGGTCGCTTCCGGCTCCGGTCTGTTCCCTTCCATACTGTATCATTCCATAGTATTTATGCATCTCCCTATCTCGTATCGACTGGATATCCATGATTTCCATTCCACATCCGGAGCCCAGGCTAAATAGCCAAGAGCTTCTGCTCACAGAACCAAACAATGCAGTATTCTAGTCGGCTAATCTTCAATCGAATTGATATGCTTCTTAATGAATTCAAATGAGGAAAAGAAAATCGAGTTGACTGCTGAACTTCGTGCCACCGATACGCCAAGTCCCCTATACATTCTCTTGTTGAAGAACTGTATCTTTGGGGCCTTCTTTGGCTTCTGTCCTCGGCAAATTGTCAAACAATTACGCTGGTAGATACTCTTGGCTGAGTCGATTGGGTAGATCAAAGCCCAGCTTACAACACCGCATAAACCTCCAGCAACGACTACAGCGAGAGGGTTCGTGGGTGAAGATTCCTTGCGGTAGGTTGTAAGAAGTTGCTTGCAACTCTCGTACGTCATGAAATAGATTGCCGTGCCTAACGTATCTCTCACTGTGCCAAAATTAGAATTGGACGAATAGTGATGATCTCATGACACTTACTCAAATGCAAATTGAAACCAGAGTACAGTCCTGCTATTCCTCGATGTTTAACTATGTTTTTTGCAGTCTTGAATGTGCCTAGATTTTGATAGCTTGCAGCAACAGCCTTCGCAGCGACGGGATTAGATGACCCTGGGGTCTTTCGTTCAGTCATTAGCACCGACACTTGTGCGCTCAATTTGGTCAACTCGAAAGGACCTGCCACTGATTAGCAATGTGCCGGTCCGTTGTACTCTTAACATACAAGCAACCAATGTGATGAACGATCCAGCAGTAGCTCCCGAAGCGCCAAAGCAAACAATTGTCGATAGATTGGGGTAGGTCCCAGGTGTGTTGACATGTTGTAATGGATCAACTCCAAAGTTTCGCTTCAACCACGCCGCATATATGTATTTTGATCGTTGGTAGACTGAAAACGAGATGGTGCGAACCAGAGTAACGCTTGCCATTGGTGCCGTCACACCACGAAAGAATCCACGCCATTTCTCTGTCTTGTATGTGTGCCTAACGCAATCGGCAAAATTATTGTACTTGTAGGTCTGCATTCGTGTTTTCACTGAGTCCAAGGGAAACTAGTATCTGTCAGAGCCTAGCATTGAACGAAAACTTTGGAGCTCCTACCGCGGAAAAAGTCGAGAGCACACTGCTCAGTGACGCAGCAACCTCTGTACGATATCGTTTCACCCATATCCTCTGCTGCGCTCCCCTTGTGGCCGGAGAATTCTCCGGCATTGCAGTGTTCTTAATCTCATTGTCCTGGTTCTGACCTTGCGTGACAGGCATGTTCTTGCCGCGGATGGCGTGGAGGACGATGGCTGTGAGGCCAAAGTCAGCGGCGCGGTCTCGATTATATATGGTAAATTTCCATGAGTTTCTTCGGTCGATGAAGAATCAGACGGAAGAAATTGGCTGTTTTTGCAACAGCCTCGAGCGTTGGGAGAAGTTGATAGAATTGCGGGGTTGTCAAAGGTGAAGCTCTACAAAGTCCTTTGCATCCTGATTCAGAGGTTGGGGTTGTCTTCACAAGCCAGAGAGCGCCTGGGCAGATCGGGTTAGGCTGTTTTGGGGGTTGCAGTCCATTGAGCTTCCCCAGATATCAGATTACCCCGCCAAAGCTCTTCTTCTTTCTGACTTCACGTTATAAAACATAAATACAACTTCAACTTGCAAAAGTCAACTTCAATCGCGCTACAAATCTTTAATGAATAAGATTAACGCAGGTTAGATTTGCAGGCAGGCATGGAGATCTTAAGGCTACGTAAACACTTAACATAAAACTCTCCCTCTCTCAAAACCCACGCTTCGAACGCACATTACGAAACTTCTGTTCATTAGATACCTGTTGTACCACAGTTTTTGAAAGCTGTCACCAAGCTCCAAAGTCTACACACCCTTCAAGCTCAAAAAGGGCTTGGGTTTGCGTAGAGGTGCATAGGATGACCAGTCAAAGAGCTTGAGAACGCCCCCATACTGCATGCAACCTCGACCTTCATGAGGAAGATGATCAAGTACACCTTTTGGCATTATCAAATCAGACGCTATCTATTCGTTTACTACAAAACCAACCTACATCATGATTTAACATGACATACACAAAGTCACCAGGACTGACGTCTATCCTCGATCATTTAAACGATAACACCTCTCAAGTTTGGTACCCTTAAATACCTTACAATTTTCAAAACAAGTTGATTGCATACCAATGAAGAAGTACGATACTGTTTACTAGGTCCCACCCATATAGAAGTTCCACTTCAAGCAGGTGGCTTAAGATGCACGCATTCTGCGTCAAGGAGCCATACTCAATTGTCAATCCATAAAGAACGAAACACAAACTACCTAGGTAGGTGCTGTTTGATGGAGTGGCTCATTGATCATAATTTACCAAGGCATCTGACCGTATCAAATTAGTTCGTTTCACCGAAATGTTGTCTCTAAGAACTTTGTTGACCTTCACCAGCTCTGAAAGCGACCGACGAAAGAAGAAAAGAATTCACTCAAAAAGGAGCAAAACTCTAGAGCACCTCAGATGGGATGCTCCTTAGAAAACCTCTCGTGATCGCTGTAGGGGCGAAGAAATTTAAAAGATTACTCTTGTGAGGTCGAAGCAACTTGCCAGAGGGGATCTGCAACTCCGCCAAAATGACTTGACGAGAGCCCAGGTGGCTTATTTTGGGGTATATAGGCGTTAGGAGTTTAGAAAGGTGGGTTTGAGCGAGACAGGTGAGGTGCGGTGGAGCATGGTTGTTCCGATTTGTATGCCAGGACTGTTGATGTGCAAGCAGGAATGTTAGTACGCATATTTGGCAGTAAGATACATTCGACTGGAGTGCTGGTTCGATGTGGAGGAGCAACTGTGAACCTCTGCAGCTTGAGTATAAAGTTTACTTGCAGTCATCTATCATCTACGAATTCTGGAAGCACCCAATGAAAATTGTCAAACGTAAGACTTCACCAGCCTCTCCATCATGCGAATTCCTCCTGAATATGGATGCTTTTCGAAGCATCAATGGATGATGGCAGTAACATACTGACGTGAACCATGACAGCATGCTGAGCCCAAATTTCCATGGCTGATAAAGTATAACTGTTCAAGATTTCCGGATCAAAAATATCTGAGCGTGAGTGATGTGTCAAGCAGATACCCCCAACTTGTCGTCAAAGATGGAGAGAAAATTTGCCGACCCAACCACACATTCCCTATGCCGAATTCCATCGGCGCGAGCTTGTAAAGAAAGAGAATCGCAACAGACGCCAGTCTAAGCGAAATTTTGAGATCGAAAGGAAGACCGAAGCGGTGGTTAAATTGATTCTGACAACGCATGGAAGGTAAGAACGACCACCTTCGCCCCTGAGCAACTGGTATCAGTCCTCAAAACCGTTCACGACCTTCTTACGGTTTCGGTGCATGGACAATCGATTCTCGAATGATATGGCTATACCAATCGATCCAACATTTCTAAGATCCGTCCATCCCAACCGCCTTTACATTGAATTCTCTTGGATTGTCGTGTGATCTTGGTCCTCTCTCCATGAAGCCTGATCAGGGTAGACCGAGTGAGTAGGCACTGCGTCGTTGCTTGATAGTTCTGAGAATTCGCGTGGGAGTAGACCATTTGATAACCAGGAAGATGCCAGGGTATGGTTCATATCATCTCAAACACAGACCCATTGTACTATTCAACATTGCCACGGTCATGTCATAGTGAAGCCTAGAACCCTCCGTGATACGCAATTGAGCTGGTGATCTTCTTTTCCTTTGATCACTACGAGACATTAATAATTCATTCAGAAAGAGCATGAATCCGAATGACAACATACTATAAATGAGCAGCCTTCCGCTGGAATTGGATATGTAACAAATTTTTTAGGATTTTGTGTTCAAGACCAGTATCCTTTGCGGCCAACCTGAGAAACTCAACAGTTCTTGTGATTTGGTCCTGATTGAAGGTGGATGGACTCTCTGTTCGGAACGCCTTTCTCAATTGGTCCCGAGCGACGAATCTTTGCGGCTTTGCATATTGAACTGCATGCAAAACTCCTCGGTATAAATTTCTGTAGGCAAGGATGAGTTCTTGTGGCGTAGGATATGACATGGCAACTCGATCAGGTTGAGGTCGGGTCCATCAAACCAAGAAGAAGTTGACTCTTGTGGTTTCTTTGCGTAATAGGTACGCGTATAGGTAGAGCATAAAGTTCCAACGAGGACTGGAAAGGAGAAAGAAAGTCGGTCGTCTACTTTGAGATTGCCAAGACCCTGCCGTCATCGGCTACGAACGCTCCACGTCTTGTATCGTATTTCGACAGTAACGAGATCTCTTCCTAAACTTCAAGTCTTACGATAACAACTGCAGATATTCGAGATATTCCACAAGGAATTTGGACGAAAAGAGCGACATCTCGAGTTTGCCCGCCTCCAAGGTCCCGATGATTGCTATGATCACCAAATGAGCTCTCTTGTAGCAGACTTCATTATAAATCCTGTCCTTCGACAAGCCAGGCGATTCTCACGTTCCAACCAAACTGGCGAAGTCATTGCGCCGATTGCAACTCGGCAAGCCTCTTTGAGTAGCAACCATGAGGCTACAGTGGAAGACACATCTGGTATTTTGGAAGATTTAAGGAGCATGGAAGGCAACCCAGGTGGTTCGGTACAAAACATCTCAGATGCTGTGCTTACATCCTCGCCGATTGAACAAGGCGTCGGACTCGAATCAGAACTGCAAGCACTGGGACATGGCAGATCTCCAAGTGCACCTGCTACATTAGATTTGGGGTCGGTACCGCGGCGGATGGTCTCGGTGACTACACAATCAGATGAAGGGGACGAGAATATGACGGACAATCCCTCCTTCGGAGTGCCCCGTCGATTTCGAACTAGCTCTACAACAAGCAGTGTTCCCAACTACACTCCTACGGGCACAGATGCGCGGAGGGGCCTTGAGGAAGCACCATCTCGACGATCCACTCAGGAGAGATCCCAGCATGGTTCTGGGAGCCGCAAGAGGGAGTCATCCTTACCAGCAGACGATGGAATGGGATATTTGAGGCAACAGATTCTGGCCATACAGTCTACTGATGTTACAGCCGAGGAAAAGGCTCGTTTGATGCATGCTCTTCTTACCAGAGGCTACAGCCAAACTCGAGAGTCGTTTGTGGCAAAACACGCTACTGGCACACCTGCTCCGGAGACCATAGTCAGTCAAGAGAGACCTACTACTCCAGGCTCCTTAGCGTCTTTTATATGGCAGATGAATGGATCGCCAGAGAGCGCTTCGCGTGTCAATCACCAACACACGTTCCATCTTTCTCCAAGTGACCTCAAGCCTACTTACGCCCCCCTAGACCCACCCGAGGTTGACGAGGACGGGGATACCATCGTCAACGATGAAACACTTTTGCCATCATTGGGCTGTAAACACTATAAAAGAAATGTCAAACTCCAATGTTCCACTTGCGATCGCTGGTATACCTGTCGCCTGTGTCATGATGAAGCAGAAGATCATATTCTTATTCGTAAGGACACCAAAAACATGCTGTGCATGATTTGTAGTTGTGCTCAAAGAGCAGGGGAATTATGTGTAGGGTGTGGTGAAAGAACGGCTTGGTATTATTGCGATCTTTGCAAGTTATGGGATAACGATCCAAATAAGAGCATCTATCATTGCAATGATTGTGGTATCTGCAGGAAAGGCCGAGGTCTTGGAAAGGACTTCTTCCATTGCAAGGTCAGCTGGTATCTTCAATCCTTCAGAACATTACTGACACTTCTAGACTTGTGGTACATGTATGTCCATGTCTGTGGAGAAATCCCATAAGTGCATCGAACGGGTTTCTGACTGCGATTGTCCCATCTGTGGGGACTACATGTTCACATCCCCGTCCCCGGTGGTTTTCATGCTATGTGGGCATGGAATTCACAAAGCGTGTTACGAATTGCACATGGTATCGTCATACAAGTGCCCGATATGTAGCAAAAGCACTGTCAACATGGAATCTCAATTTCGGAATTTGGATCGAGCTATCGATAATCAGCCTATGCCTCCTCAGTTTCGAGACACGAAAGCCATGGTGGCTTGCAACGATTGTTACGCCAAAAGTGCCGTTCCTTATCACTGGCTTGGTCTGAAATGTGCTATTTGCGATTCATATAATACGGGACAACTGTCAATCATAAGCGATCCGGCGGTCGAAGTACCATCTATTGAGACACCCGAACCAAGTCAGGTCATTCCTCCTCCAGAACAACAGGGTGAAAGTTCTGTTTCGAACTTTCTTCGCTCTGGGCCTGGACCTATTCGGCTCAGACGACATTCTACGCACATGCATGTCCCACAGTCATACGATGGAGCCTCCGGGCGATTTTCCCCATACATGTTGCCTCGTCGTATCGGTCGATCAGTATCCCCGGTAGGCGGGCTTGACTTTTTTGCTGAATCGCCCTCAATTGCCGACACCGAAGAGACGGCACTAGAGGATGACATGGATTTCTGGGGACGCGACGGTCCTCGAAGTGTGACCTCAGTTGAAGTCACACATGATGACGTGGGAGACGAAGAGGAAGAAGACTCTGATGATTCGGAAAATGATGATTGTGATGACGACGCTGATGAGGATGACCCATTTGAACTTCTTGGTCATCGCTAAAAACTGCATGTGCGGTGTTGACAGGGTATGCATTGGACTGGCGTTGTTTCGATGCATTTTGGACGCAAATAATGGATATCAATCATGTCGGTGATTGGCGAGGGATGGAAGGAGGAGTTAAGGAATTTAATGGGGAATTGTAAAAATGAATTATGAGATGGGATGGCATGGTCGTATCAGGGTTAGCAAAATGCGGAGTTGTCTGGATTACAAAATCTTCGTGTTTTGCTAGGTTTTGATATGTTCGCTGGTAGTTAGAATTTACTCAAGCAGGTCTATCACAGAAATCACTTCTCTGATTGATGAATGAAGCAAGTCTCTATTCTCCGTCCAAAACTCCTTGGTTTTCCCGTTCCACCAACTCCGTCGTAATGCAATCCCACACTGAATCAAATTTCCCCAAGCACCGCCCATACTCTCTCAGATAGAACGTTCACTCAGAAGAAGAGGTACCCGCAGCCTCAATATCCCTTCTCGTCTCCTCAGCATCTCTCTTCAACTCCTTTACAACCGACTACCCAAACACAAGAAAGCCTCAATTAGCACCCGCACCACACAACTTGACCTTACCAGCACACACGAGGAATCAACTTACGGCAAGAGCCTCTGGATTGACACCATTCTCAATGAGTGAGATGCACACTGAAATAGTTTGTCGGTCGAGATTCGCGTTCTGTCTTATGACATGAGTAAAGGTAGAAAAGGAGGGGCTGAGAGAAGAACGACAGGCGTGGATGAGGGCACGAAGAACGGACCAAAAGAGTAGAGATCTCGTGGAAGACATCGATTACTTGGCGAGCCTGAGCTGCGCTAGCGGGCTTTTCCTGGGATTCTGATGGCATTTTTGTCGTTGGCTGTGTAGATCGTGCGAAAGAGGTTGGATGGAGATCACAGAAGTTGAGTTTGACGTGCCCTTCGGCGACGTGCCTGGCTTGGCGTGAGATTGATGCCCCTCGTTTGGGTGCATACACTTCTGATAAGCACAAATACTCACACGTTCCAATCTCATTTTCTGTTCTTTTAGGAATTCAGATTACATCGTTTAAGTAAACAGAACACATCGTCTTCTCGATATACCTGTAAGATGCCCGAAAACGACTCCCAAATAGCCTTCACAGGCAGCTGCGCCTGCAAAAACATCACTTACACCAGCACCACTCTCCCCTCATCTCTCACAAACTGTTACTGCACAACCTGCCGCAAGATCAGTGGCGCCCCTTACATCACCTTCGCCGAAGTCCCCAACTCCTCTCTGGACTGGACCATCAAAGATCCATCCTTATTCAAGGAGACCAGCTACTCAGAAACAGCTACACGACGACACTGCGGTGCCTGTGGCACGCCAATTTCCATGCAGTATAAATGCGAAATAGAGGCTATCCACTTAACAGTCAGTTCGATTGATGAGGCGAGCGTGAAGGGGAAGATTCCGGATGTGGGAGTGCATATTTTTGTTGATGAGGTGGTGACGATTGGTGGGTTTGAGATACAAAAGGATAATGTACCAAGAATTGGGAAATTGACGAAGAAGTTTCAGAAGATGCTTGAGGCGTGGAGGGAGGGATTGCATGGGCCGGGCTTAGGTTGATGAGGAGTTGTGAGGGAATGAGGGTTAAGATAGGTTGATTGTTATTGGGCTTAGCTGAGCACTTTAAAAGCGATTGATCGTTAGGTGGAAAGTATGTGGCAAAAGTAGTTGAAATTAAGTTGATTGCTATGCTTTCGTTGGTGTTCCTTAACTCCATATTTCACAATGACGGTCAGATTTGCGTTCCACTCTCTAAGCTTTCATCGTCTCGACAAATAACTCCCTCATGCCCTTCAGTAGAACCTTCAAGTCCCTCGTCTCGTTCAGCTTCTCCAGTATACGTTCAACTTCCTCCTTCTCTAGCTTCGGCTTGCAATATGGTATCTCATAGTCTCGCTTTGTAGTATCCAGTTCAAAGTATGCCTCCCTCGACCAATCGCGATCATCAATATGGGTGAAGATAAACTTGAGTCTGTCGTTTTGTCCAGCACCTTCGATTCCCATGGCCAGATTCGAAGTCCAGAAGTCCAACTCCGGAACGTTAAATCGAGATTGTTTGTCCAGATACTTTGCGTGAGCTCGCTGCGCAGCAAGGCGTGCATCAATCTGTTTTTGAGTGTCTGCGATTTGTTGCTTGAGGCTTTCTTTGGTTGCAAGATGGGCATCACGTTGCGCGCTCAATGATGCGATAGCTCCCTGCATCTCGTTCGTCTCCGCAGCTTCCTTTGCGAGAGTCTGTTGGTGACTGCTGGTCTTCTGCGATAGTATCTCGATGTCCCGCTTCTTCATGCGCTGATCCTCTGCAATATTGTTAGTATGTATACAAGTAATGGATTTGGGAGGGAAACAAACCTTGTAACTCGGCAACATTCATGCGAAATTGATTCCTTTCCTCTAAGACGCGCTTACGCCCTTGTTCAATGAAGGTATCAAATTTGACTGTGAACTTGGCCATGCGATCACGAAGCTCTTCGAAGCCGAAATTGATGCTTGGGAGCGAATCGGCCATCGAGGTGGCATTTGCAGAAGCAAGAGGTGCGCGCATGGTGCTCGTTGAGAGCGAGGGCTCAAACATTGTTGTCATTTCGTAGATTATTTATTAAACTTGGTTGGATTTGACTGTTCTTTCTTCCAAATTGTTGTGTTGCGTAAACTTGCGACAACATTCTCTGATAATGCTCGTGGTTTGTTGTGCTGTGTTGTCATGCCAGCCACTAGCGCGTTGTGCGATAAGATAACGTTAGCTTTTTTGTGAGATGCCGAGAATAAGAAAAGTTGGTCTCGCGACAACTTCACATTCAATGCCAAGCCAAAGACGTCAATGCGTTCCAATTTACTGCGAATGTGGAAGCCTTTCTCTGTTCATGAACAATAATGAAAAGCTCATACTTGAACTCGGATACTCCCAAATACCGGCCAAATGACTGACCGGAGGATCAAAGACCTGCAATATGGTCGACTTGGAAAACCCATCTATGGTGGACAATTTGGCTGGACGTTCTCTCAGGACGCAACAAGAGGTAAAATAAAATTCAATATTTATCAGATCTCAGTTAACGATTGATAGACCAAATCGTTCAGCGGGTTCTTCCTCTCAAAGAACAATTCCCTTCATCCCTGCAAGCAGAATCTGCTACAGTCAAAGCCAGACAACAACTCCCGAGAACAGCTGTTAAGACACTAATAGAGAAAAATCCCAATCTTCAATCTGCCGAAGCTCTTGTGAGAAAACTCATTTCTTCAAGTCATGACTCTATTCTGGGATATCAAGGGTCTTTGATTTCTGTTGGCAGGGGTTTGGACGGTAAACGTCTCATAAGTCGGGGTACATTTCCCATATTCGCAATGCCATATGGGGAAGCAGGACATATACTCAGGGTCGTTAGACCGAGGATTCAAAGACGAAGTTGGGAGCAAAAGAGCTGTAGGCATTCCCACTTGCCCTTTCGTCACGCCACACACATGACTTCTAACATTTCCCCAGCTGTCTCGATAAGCCTTTTCCACACCGATGTTGCCGATGAGGGCTACTACAATATTGGATCTACAGGTGCTATTGAACAAATCACATTCTCCAATGAAGAAGATGGTTCCGGCACATGGCTTGCTGTGAGGCAGGGCACGGCCACAACACTTCTTCGTGTATCGTATTCAGAAGATACAGGGTACGTAGCTGATCTAAACAGAAATCAGCTCCCCTGGTTGTGAAGAACTTCTCTTCTTCTTAGTCTATTTCAAAAACTTGAATACATTAGAACAATACTAACACAACTTTCCAGTCAAGCTTCACTCATTGAGGGAGCGACAGCAACTAAACATACAAATTTACTTCCCACTTCTGTAACCAAATTTCCACCTGCAAGACAGGTGGAGAACAATCACGTGGATGTTGCTTTCAACCCTCTATATAATAGGCAGGTGGCTGTTGTCGACCGATCAGGTCTTTGGACAGTTTGGGACAATGAACCTCGTCACAACAAAAATGCGAAGCCACGGCTTGTAGCTGGGAAGAGCGGACAGATACTGGATGGCTACAATCCTGACCCTCTCTTACGCATTCCCGAACACTCCCTTCCAGATGGGTGGTATCGGATCTTTTGGGTTTGCAACTTGACGACCATTCTAGTTTGTAGTCGAACCCACCTCGCGATATTTGATATACGAGATACGCCAGTAAGAATAGACACTTCTGAATTCTTGGTTGCTAAAGGTATCGAAGTCATACTCGACGTCAAGCGGAGTGCTTCAAGGCTGGATCACGTCTTTGTTTTAACTACGCTCCGCATTTATTGGCTCAAAGTAACACCCCTCGGAGAGAGAATTGATGGTTCAAGAGGTCCTGGATCGGTGGAAATGCGACTTTCCTATCGTCATTTCAGAAATGAAAATGATGATACAATGCGACTTGCATTACTACACGATGATCCGAGTGAGTGACTCTGTCGGAATTCTATCAGTTGGATTAAAACTCTTGATTTGGTCAATACTAATATGTTATTCTAGTACCTGTGTTCGTGTACTCAAATATAAATCATATGGTCAACTTCTATGAGTTTTCCATTGATAATAACGAGGGTATTTCAGGACCCAGCCGATCAGCACATGGTTTCTTCAACCTTTCAGGAAAGGAAGGCGTATCTCTTGAGAATTGGGATAAATCAATAAAGACGCTTCTACTACTACCAAGAATCCTCGAGCAAAATCCTAAGAGTGGTATGTTGCACTGTAATCATAATGAAATATTTAACTATTCGTAAAACTTTCTCACTTCAATATGAGATCTTTCATGTATAGGGAGAGTGCTGACTTTTTTCAGATGCTCCCGGAGGTTTAGGACTGCAATATCTCGAACGAGGAATCCGCTTTTTTCAGCCCTTGATCTTGACTGTTGACCTTGGAATAAGCTCCACGCTTTGTGCTGTTGGAGTGAATATTGACATTCATTCAACAATAAAGAGTCCTTTGATAGATCTGACGAGAAATTTCCGCCGAGTAGGAAATCGACAAGCCATCGGAGAAGAATTTATCGTACCCGACCAGGATGACGAGCAGCAAGACCCTCTGCCATTATTGTTAAATAATCGTTTGCCTCGAGGCCACACCCGTTTCCTGATGACCTGGACGAATATCTACAATTCCGTGTTTCTAAATGATTCTGAACATGAAGAAACCGAAGAGGCACAACTGTTTCTACCGAGAGTCATAGGCAACATTCAGCAAGGGCTGCAAGATGACGGAATGTCTATGGGGACTTTGCTGGAATTGTCTTCTTTTTCTAAGCTTTCAGAGAACCTTGAAGATGTGATTGAAGCATTGAAGGAGTTCTTCGACGGAATGCCAGATGACACGGAGGCGCTGTCTGGCCTTGTCATATCAAGCGTACACAACTGTCCAGGTGTTGGAATTCCACTCGAGGAAGATCCCAGATCAATAGCTTTGATGAGTGTGTACCGGGATTTGGTGGATAAATGGATCGCAAGTCTACCTTTGAATGCGCCTAATGCTGTCCGCGGGTCGAAATTCAACTTGATCCGTCAGATCACTGCTGAACTTCTGTTTAGTTTGATCACGATCTCTTTACAGAATAAGGCTTCTAAGGTTCCAGCAATATTGGCTGAGGAAGATGATGAGCGAGTGGATGTAGATACGGGTATCTCAACCCGAGAGAGCTCGCCGGCTACCTTTTTTTCAGCCCAGATGTCACTTGGAAACAGGCAAGATCCCGAATCTAGTCTTCAGACACCCACGCAAACCTCCTCCGAATATTCTCACCTCACTTCCTCCTCGGGTCTGGACGAGGACCCCGCCATATCACGACTTCGCCAGTATGCAATTTCCCTTAAACCTCGACCAGACTTAGGAAAGTCCAAAATCCTATCAGAATGGCCAATTGCACCTGGTATTGACCCTACCACATACGTTTACAAACCTAGAGCAGATTCGGATGATGAGGACAGCGCACCGGAGAGTTCGAAAAGTCAACGCGAGGCGGCTCGCCGCAAGAAGAGGACCGAGAAGTTCCTACAGAAGTATGCAGAGTCATCAAGACGCTTGTCAATTCCATCTGGTAGTCAGCCTGGTATATCTGGGTCCATGTTCAGTTCTCCATTTCAAGAAGATGTGCCCATGACACAACCCGATAGAGGAACGTTTGGGAGCAGGAAGGCGACTTCAAAGGCAAAGGGGAAGAAGAAGCAGAGAACTGCTGGCTTCTAGACAGGCTAGAATCTATAAGATTAGACTAACAAACGATGTATATGTGATTGAATAAATAAAGTAATTCTCGAATTGACAGCTGTGTAACAGAAAGCGAGATCCTCCCATCACCTTGTCATGAACCAACATCATAAAGTCTATTAATGATGCACATTTTGACGAATCATCAAAAGATGAGGCCGCTCTTGCTATTTAGATACTAATCTCTGGACATGAATTTGAGCCACCAAACAAAAAAAAAAATGAAATTTGGACTTAACGAGTTGTTGTGTTTTTTGCCCCTCTATTCACCCCTACAAGGCATCTCGACTGTGACAACTCAACTAATACACATTTCCACCCGTCACCACGTCCAACAGCCAAATAATCAACATAATGTCTCACCACTGCCACGATGAGCACGATCACTCAGGCCACGATCATTCAGGCCATGACCACGGGGTCCATGATCATTCCGACGACATAACCCCCGCTCTCCAATATTCCCTATACCAACACATCAATTTCGACGATATAACCACGATGAACGAAGCTGAATCCGGATCTGGTAGAGCGATAGTAAAAAAGACATGGATCGAGAGGCTGGAGGAGAATCCGGAGGTAGAGAGCGACGCTGATGAGCAGCTTTTAATACACATCCCGTTCGTTGTGCCTCCGCTATTCGTTTGATATACTAGACCACAAGAAAGCTAATACTGTACCAAACAAATAAATAGCTTCACAGGCCAAGTAAAACTGCATTCAATTCTCTTACGCACCTCCACCTCATCTTGCGCGCCACAAACGCTCAAAGTCTTCATCAACCGCAACGACCTCGATTTCAGCACTGCCTCAGACCTAACGCCCACCCAAGAGTTCTCGCTGTCACAAACATCTGAGGTACAGGATATACAGGTTAAACGGGCGCTGTTTGGGAAGGTGCAGAATTTGACGTTGTTTGTGGAGGATAATTTTGGGAATGATGTTAGTCGGTTGAGTTATTTGGGATTCAAAGGCGATTGGATGAAACTAGGCATGGCACCGACAAACATTTTATATGAGAGTGCGGCGAATCCTAATGATCATAAGGTCAAAGGGACGAATGTGAACCAGATGGGAAGTAGCCTTGGTGGGGGCTTATGAGGGCAGGGGAGGTTGAAGCTGGGAACATGGTCAAAATAGCAATATGGTGGGAAGGGAAACGAGTGAAATGTATGTGCATGAAGAAAGATCTCTGTGTAGGTTTAAATCGCCCCAGAACATTCTGATTGTGGATTCCTAACAAGATAGCAGTCCATGCGTACTAGTTTTCAAACAAACAACACACAATTTCGAAAGTCAAGGGCGAGCTAGGACTTGCCAAGAGAGGATGTTTGTATCATAAACGAGGCGTCCTGTTATGGATGGGATGCAGCTTTATGATCGAGAACTACATGAAATCATCCAAGAAATCCTCCCCACGATTTTGGTTATTTGCTCCATCCGAGTCATCATCCTGGAACATGTCATCATAAGCGTGATCCTTCTGCCACTTCTTCTCCTTTCGTTCATTCGCAACTCGTGCTTCTTCTTTCTTCTGATACGAAGTTAGTAGGAGTAATCCAATAAGTTGCTGTTTGGAACACACTCGGTCTTGTCTCGCAGCTTGCTCCTTCTTTCGGATTGCCTTTAGTTTCTCTTCTCTCTCCATGGCCAAATCCGGGTATTTTTCCTGCTTGGTCTTATTGAGACGATTGATGATGGCATTTTCTCTTTGTGCTACTAGAACCCTCCTGACCTAAATTAAAGTCAAAGTAAGCTTCTGCTGCAAAATGACCCACTCGAAATAATCAATACCTTTTTGAAATCCTTAAATCCAACTTGACCAACCGCCATACTTCCATCCTTCTTCAGATTAGACCATGGCGTGTAAATGATGGTAACGTTGTCCTTCTTGTTTCCTTTGACAAAATCAACATCACGTGCTGGGAGAATCTCTCAGTTTCCGATCTCATGGATTAAGCATACCTTCGATCGAGTTTGCCTTTGTGAGTTGAGCACAATCGATGACAACGTTTTCAGGTATGGCATCCCATGTCTCGCCCTCTTTCATTCGTAGGTAGATATGTGCACTAGACAATTTATCCACGTGGAACCAAACATCCTCCTCAAGGCCATACTTGATGAGATCCTCATCTGCCCGGAATGTCAGTCAAAACGATCATTTCCAAATAAATAAAGAATGACTTACTTTCGACTTTGTCCTTGCCTACGTAAAGAAAGGCAGACGGCTCCACGACATTGGATGTGAAGTAGTAGACCATCTTGACTTATCCTTGTCTAGTTTCCATAATATTTGGTTGTGTTGGTTTCCCCGACTGCCGAGCCGAAACTTTTTGATATTGCCAGCACGACCGGTCTTTCTCGGTCACCGGATTAATCACCAGTGGATTTTTTGGACATCGCCAGACCAGATCAATCATCTGGATCTCCATCACATCACAATCCCACTCACACACATAATGGCGCCCAAGCTGCCCACGACCTGGGCGACCCTGCCGCCCCGCTTCCTACTCCCCGAAACATTCCTCCCTGTAATCGCCAAACGAGGGATCATCGATGGCTGGAACACCGCACCTCGAGGAAAGCCAGCACGCTTTAACCAAAAGACCGCCGGTCTCCCTGTCCTTACACAGTCTCCCGCCGCAGCATTGAAGCGCAAAGATTATACACTCCCTCTTCGGACGGGTGTCATTGCAACGAAGAAAGGAATGACCGCAATCTACGACCAAACAACCGGCAAGCGAACTCCCTGTACCGTCCTCCAACTCGATCGAGTCCAAGTCGTTTCACACAAGACGCGCGAGAAGCACGGCTACTTTGCTGTGCAGATTGGAAGTGGTTGGAAGCATGCCAGCACTATCACACGTCCATTGCTGGGACATTTCACCGGCAATGGAGTTAGTCCTAAACGACATGTTTCGGAGTTCAGAGTGAAGAACGAAGCTGCATTATTGGAGGTTGGAAGTGTTATTGGATCAGAGTGGTTTCTGGAGGGGCAATTCGTCGATACAAAGTCAATTTGTAAAGGAAAGGGTTTTGCCGGTGGTATGAAGAAGTGGGGATGGGGAGGTCAACCAGCTTCGCATGGTAACTCAAAGACTCATCGTGCAATGGGTTCTTCTGGTGCGTCGCAAGGTGGTGGTTCGAGAGTTTTGCCAGGGAAGAAGATGCCGGGACGAATGGGAAACCACCAGGTTACGATCCAAAGTTTGAAGGTGTTGAGTGTAGATGCTGAGAAGGGAATTGTGGTGCTTAATGGATGTGTGGCTGGTCCAAACGGGTGCAGTGTCAAGATACAAGATGCGAAGAAGAAGCCATGGCCTGTCATTCCACAGACCTTGGAAACTGTGAAAGAGGAGGTCGAGGGTGCGACGGCTTGAGCAGGGTGATATTTTTATTGTACAATACTGTGGCATATACATATACCGGCGTTCTATAGATCATAAATCTCCTGACGCCATTCCCAACGCGCTTTGTTGCAAATGTACACTACTTATCATACGCTTTCCTCAATTACACGTTGCCCTTCATACCTCCCTTTTCACCCCGACCCGTTCCACTAAATCAACCAGAACTAACCTTAGGAGGCGCATACAATCCTCTACCCTGGGTAGTAACTTCATCCTCATCCATCTCCAACGCCTTAAACGGATCCGTCCCATCCAACAAATCAATCTTCACGCCATCCGACCTCTCCAAACTCCACTCCGTCGTCTCAAACACACCCTGCCTCGTCGCTCTGAAGCTCTTGAATCTCATCGTTCCCACATTGTCAGTACCCTTGACAGCAAACTCGATATCAATCCTGCCGTGCAATTGATTCATTTCGCCCCAAATCCACGGCATCTTGTTCGCAAAATAGATCTCGTCGCCAAGATATTCACGTGCTTTAGGTGACGTGCGGAGAGCGTACATGGTCGAGGAGACAACAGGGGACGAGGATTTTTGGTAGTTGAAGATGGCGAGCGTTGAGGAGACGAGGACGACGAGGAAGATTGGGATTGTGCGTGCCCATTTCATGCCACTTTGATCAACCTCTAGAAGACGAAGAAGAAGAAACTATTAGAAAATGAAGTTCATCTAACTAATTGTGCGAATGTGTGGTGGTAGTATTGAGTATACGTACCAGGTAACTCTCGATCCGGTCTCCTTGACATTAACGGCCCATCACCTTCTTTCGGCGCAGCGATCAATGTCCTCCTCTGACTCTGGATAACATTTCGCACATTGAACCTTCTAGGGACGATCGGTTTGAGCAGCGCACTCGAGCGTAGTAATCTTGGTAGCATTTTGTGTGGTGGGATGGTCTTCAAAAAAGCTCCAAAGTCGAGAGGCCGAGGAATGATCTGATATTGATGAAATGTTATTGTCGATGGCTTGGCATGGCATGGGACGAGGCTGCACTGCAACCTCGCCAACTTTCTCAACTCTCTGCCTGCTTGTCCAGACGGACAAGCTTTCAACACTGAAGAACTTCAACAAATATTTGACAACAAACCCAAAATGGACCAGACAACTTCTCGTCTTCGCAAGAAATTTCACTATCCCACAGATGGGGATTCAGATGACGATCTTCCGGAAGCTCTTGACGAAGAAGGTAACTGTTCTCCCCTCCTCTACCCCTCCAACTCCTCCTGCAGCCAACGTAACAACTTTCTCTTTTTTTTCTCGAGTATCACTAACCCACCGCTGCATAGAACAAGAATCTCTGATTCAGACACTTCACGCCAGCAATGAAGCCATCAACACACAATACAAAAATATCCTCCTCTCCCTCCCCATCCTCAGCATACTCCCCTACCTCCCCACCCTCTTCACACCACACACGACTCTCTTCTCCATCCTCAGTATTACCTCTCTTCTATCGACTGCGTATCTACTCTACATACTTCCACCTGGAATTACATCTCTTCCTTTTCTAGACAACCTTCACTCAAACTCCAAATCAAAGTCAAAGTCAAGTCACAATTACAACTCAACACAGATATTACACGGTGGTAGTGATGGACCAATATCAACATACCTTCCATACCTTAACATAGGATTATGTATGGTGCTGGTGGGGTTGGGAGGTGTAGTGAGTAGGAGATGGGATGTGTGGTGGGGATTTGGCTGGTTGCCTGCGGGCGTGCAAGTGGTTGTTTTGTTGGCCAAGTGGATTATGGCGGGTGTGAATCCAGAGAGGGAGTTGGGAGATTTGATGTATGGTTTTAAGGGTGCTTGATCCTGGATTGGAAGGACAAGCAAGTAAGAATATTCTCGGGATTTGGAGCTTTTGGGTAACGAAACTTGGTTAGGAGCTGGTGACGACATAGACCATGAAGTAATAAACAGTAAAAATGATCAACTTGCTCTCACGCAAGTGAATAGTCATATTTGACGATTCTTTGTATTTGTTCTGAGTGTACCCTTACATCGCTAGCTATATATTGCAAGTGCTGTCTAATTTTCTCGTTTGTGTGTTCGTCTTATTCCTATTACATATCAATGCTTTCATTGAACCTCAAAACACCATTGCTTTTCAATACACCGTCAACACCTTCCAGAAGTCTTGGGAATGGATCCCCGAAACTTGAACTCCCTTGCTCCGATTCGGAGGACCTATCAGTGACGAGAACAAGTCCTTGAGCTTTGATAGCCTCGATCAATGCCGGTACCATGTCCTATCAAGTTCATTAGTAAGCCACTAGGATTAGAAGAAGAGCAAATTTGACTTACAAGAAGTGGTGAGCTGCATATTAAGCCCATGAAGTTGTTATTTTGAGCTATCCTCACAGCCTCTTTGATGGAAGTTGTTCTACGTCCACTACTCTGTATGGCTGACGGACCAGCTAAGTTCGCTTCTGGACTTAGATCATTGCACAGGAATACTGGATAGTTGGGTTGTTTCCAGTTAAGTGCCGTGCAGACTGTCGGGTTGTATGAACTGAAGACGATAGATCGCATAGCATCAGGTGAAGCCTCTCTCACGATCCTTGCGTGGTCAAAGACAACATTGAGAATTGCATCTCCGAATGTGTTGATGTTGACTGTCGGGCCAAGGCGAAGAGACTTCTCCTCTTCGGTGGAAGGATATAGGATTTGAAGATTTGCGTGCATGCCCTTGGGCAAAAGTGTGAGAGCATCATGTAACGAAACAGCCGATTTTGAAAGAACATGGTGCACTTCCGCAATGCTCGTTAGAGATAAATTAGGTAATGCGGAAAGATCCCTTGTTTTACTGGCATGGCGAGAGCCCGCACTGATAAACTGCGCATAAGTCAATCGACTAACTGGGAAAGCGATCTCCTGGTAATCTATGGTCCAGGTTGGCCATAAAACCGGAACACCATCACAAGTATGCTGTATAAAAAGCTGCACATAATCTCCAGACAAACTTGATCCGGTTATAAATGCACTGGGTCGAGAATCAAATTGGCTGGTCGCTTTCCAGTAGGTCTCAAAGTCGGTGATCTCCAGAGGCTTGCCTTGGAATGGCTTGATGACATGGAAGTTAAAAGTGATTTGACCGATTGCTCGTAGCCGAGGATCAAACAATGGTAAGCAACAACGTCCGGAACTGCTCAAAAGAGCTCTGAAGGTATTTGGTAGTGCAACAGTCTTTGCAATGACTTTGGCACCGTAAGTAGGGAAAACATCGAAGTCGATGGCGAAAGAGTCTAGATTATCAATTTGAAAGGAAACAAGTCGGGTATCTTCTTGGAATGGGAGCAAAATGTTTTTGGGTATCAAGTCAGACAGCTTCGAGGATATTGTGAGACGGGCTGCGGGGTATTTGCTGTCCTGGAAAAATACCAGCGGGTGTTCGCCGTTCTCTTCGAAACTGATCTGAATAAAGGTTTTGGTATCAAGGAAGTTGTGTCCATATCTTCGTAAGGGTATAATCGGTGGTGGGAGTTCTAAGTCTGGAATACCATCTCCGTCGAGACTCATTGGCATGGGGGCGTTGCTTCCCATGGGCCCAAGCTGTGACACTTGAGCAGGATTCTTTCTCCCTATGCGGATGGTAGACAGAAGTCTCATACACTCGATATGTCCTTCCCACGCAGCATAATACATTGCCGACAGGTCTTTCTCATCCAATATTCCGGCTTCGACACCAAGTTCCAGGAGAGTCTGCATGCACGGCACATTGCCTTCGCTTGCTGCATGGAATAACGGCGTCCACGAGTAAAGCTTATCAATTTGATCTAGATCCGCTCCATAATCTTTGAGGAGAAGCAGTAGTTCAGGGGTTTGGCCCGATCGCGCAACCAGATGCTGAGGATAGAGACCTTCAGCATCAGGAAGTATTTTTGCCCCGCATTTTAGCAAAAGTTCAACAATAGCAACAGAGCCATGCTCGCATGCCAAGTTTAGAGGGACGTGGTCAGCATCTGATGTTGGGTCGATCCTTGCAGAGCGACTTAGAAGCCAGGATGCACAGTCGATGTGGCCGTGTATTATCGCGTGAATGAGAGGTGTGAAATTGTCGTGATCGATCATGTTGATTGTAGATTGGTCTGCTGTTTTCTCGGTTAGATGTAAAATTGAGGAAAATTTAAGGGGCAACATGCCATTGAGTAAAACCTCCATCATGTCTAGTCGACCGTGCATACACGCATAGTGTAACGGAACTCGACCATACACATCTGTGCGGTTGACAGCAACACCATTGGAAAGTCCTACTCCGAGAACGAACGAATTTCCATAAATTGTCGCTTGGTGAAGGCAATTCCTCTCGTTTATATCATCTTCCGACTGCACATTGACCAGACCTGTATCTAGCAAAAGCTGTAGCGCATCCTGTGGCCCTTCGTTGACTGCACCAAGGAATGTCCTCGTGATGCGTTCTAGCAATGCAATGTCCGGAGACCCGGTAGTATCGGCAGTAGTCCTCCATCGCAGGAGAAGATCTTTTAACGATTCCAGATTCCCAGAAATAACAGTTTCCAACAATAGCGTATCTGCATCACCCTCCTCAGTTCCTAAAAAGTGTTGGCTGCTCACAATATGCTCTGGATTCCTGTCGAAAGTAATGTGGTCGCCTTCTGACCAAGCACCGAGCTCCTGAAGACTAGTTGTCGCCTGGTCGGACAACTCACTAATAACAGTGGCATTGAAAAAAGGCTGAACTTCCACGGCCCTTGACAGATATAGTTCCTTTGTCTTTGATTTCGAGGTTTTGTCCCATTTCTTCAGAATTTTTGAAAATGCGGTCCCGTTGATCTCCACAAATTGCTGTAGCTTGTTCAAGTCGTTGCCGAACTGTTGAAACCCTTCTTCCAGAGTTGTGAATTTTGCCGAACGTCTCGATGTGTTTTGATTTCTTGACTGGAGCACCTTCTTCTTATCCAGAAGTGTTTTGAGGCGAATTTTGAGCTACCGAATGTTAATACCTTTGGTATGACGAAGATTTTTCCAAGTCGCCCAGACATACCTCGGCTTCTTTCTGCAGATAGAATGCATTGACCTTCTCAAGTTCTCGCTCCTGTTGAATGTTCAGCATAGTGACATCTGAAGAAAGTTTAATAGCTTACCAGCTGGAAGAAGAACGTAGCCTTGTTTGCTTGCAGCGCGGCCTGGGAATTAGGAGCATTCAACGAGCGGTGGACATCATTCTGCGAGAGTAGAGTAGGCGTCGCCGAGAGTTTCTTGATGAGCTACGAGAACAACATCAGCCCACATGTTCGAACACTTGGCCATCAAGGGTTGGAATGCATGAAAGGAAGCTTGCTTGCTTGCTTTTTCCGCCGGGAGGGTTTTGTGGTTCAACGCACCTTCTTGAGAGCCTTGTAATTGACAAAGCTTGCCGCATACTCCGGAACCTCAAGCTGACGCTTCTGTATCTGCTTGCCAAACTTCCTAGGCGACAGTCACGCCAGAGTCAGCGAACTTTGAGCTTTTTTTCGTCGAGTGGGATATGTTTATAAGCTGGGAAGATGTAATCTTGAACATACATATTGCGGAGGTGGCACCCGCAGAGCCCTTGGGGGCTATTGGCGAGTGAGAAGTCTGGGAAAGATAGTGAAATTCAGTTCCAGATGTCGACGGGAGCGAGTGAGCACAAAAGTCGGAAGTAGTATGTATCAGAAGGTAGGTAGTCAATGCTAGTACGAGGCTGCTGGTCACATGCAGGTCCAGGTCATGCTGCTCCTGTTGTCCCTGCAGATAATTGGGAGCTGTTGGTGTACTATTGGGCGTCGGTGGGAGAGTCTTTGAGTGACGATGAGGTGTCGAGGATGACGTCGAGTGGGAGAAGTTTTGGGGGATGGAGGGGTAGTTGGCATTTACAGCACCCAGGCAAGATAGCTTATATCGAAACCGTTTCCGCTTCGCTGTTGCTACTGAGGTGATGGGACCACACGTGTGCGGTGTTTGCGTTACCAATGGCCTGGAGCTCGACCGGTATGCACGAGAGGAGGAGCCTTCAACTGCAGGTCCATCAAAATCCTTTTTCACGGCTGGCCCCGAAGTGGATCTGGGCCTGTAAAGCTTTGCTCTACTATGCTCGCTATAGAAGGAGGTGGGTGACTTCGATACAAGACCGATTACTGGGAGTACTAAGTGCACCCCAGGTTCGTGCTATCCTGCAGCTTTATGATCTGTTAAAGGAACTTAATATATGAATGGAAGCGGGACAAATACTGTGTAATAACTCAACACTTGAGGTTACCGAGGCAAATGAGTTCTGTAATTTTGCTAGTGCTCTCACTCGTTGAGCATAAGACTTAGTGCTTGCTATGTCGTAAAAACTGGAGAATTGACAGATGCCGCGGTGTTGCTGAGCTTGCTGAGGTTCCTCCCGATATCTGACTGATATCCACCGAGCCCCATGCAAACCGTCGTTGTCTAGCCTCGTCGGTTGTCCGTTCGGTTGCTTGCCACCCAATCATCGGCCCACGTGCTGCCATCTAAGCCTTTGGCTTGGCAAAAGACGAGGCTGATATATGCCCCGCCAACGAAGTTGCAGGGTGGGTCTTTCGGCGTCGCATCCAGGGAACTCGTATTAATGTCACTTTCTCCCCGAGCTCAAAGAAACATTGATAATCCAATCCTTATATACTGAGAAAATCCTAAGAAATACTGGAGGCTGCAGAAGCATCACAAGTCTCATTTTCACCGTTTATTCACCAAATGTGACGACTTGTCAAGAAACAAGAAAGAGAGAAAAGTCATCAAGGTCATCGCATGGATATCATTTCGCAGGCTATGTATATATGGAAAATGTAAAAAACGAAAGATTTGATATCCGCCATTTTCACAGACCAACAATCCACACAATCAGGCTTTACCAGATAACTTTTGGTCCGCAATCTTATCTTTCGTGCCGACTGTCTCAGCAGGTTCCGGTTTGCGTGCTGGCTCTCCGATACTGTCGGCCATAGCTTCAGCAGCTGCCTTCTTGAGCCTCTCAGTATCCTCGTGCTTGATTTCCTTCCCGCCCACTCGGTCCTTGGACTCCTTTTCGTCCTCGCTATCACCAAGGCTGAACGGATCATTATCGTTATCACCAATAGGACTTGGGTCAACGGTTGACAATGGCTGCCATTTGCTCTGCTTGCCTGCCGGTGGTGGTGCATTCTCCTTGGCCCCAACCTTGGGAGAGGTTCGATAGAGATCCATGTCTTCTGGCGATCCACTTTGGAAGGCGACTCGTCTACCGTCGCTGGATTTGGGTGGGCTTGGGGTTGGCTTGAAGAGATCTGGGTTTGCTAAAGGACGTGTTGAGCGTCTTGTATTGGCGGCGCCTGTGAGAATAAATGTAAGTCATATCATCGGCAAGTTAATTCTAGGAAGCACTCACTGCCATCATTGTTCAATTGTATACCAGCAAAGTCGTCACTAAGGACTTGCGGATCAGCATCGTAACGGTTGTAATCGCCACTTCGTCGTCCATCATTGCTTCTGCGAGATCGGTATTGCTGAGTAGGAGCAGTCTGTCTGTAGCCTTGCTGCCTTCTATCATCCTCATCATCATCGTCTTCTCCATCAATTCGCTTCTTTAAAGTCTTGATCCATCCATTCACCGTAGTTTGTGTTTCGAGGAAGCCCTTGCGGAGATTCTCCTTGATGATTGGAAGCTCATCCTCGAGGAAGCTGTGATTTTCTCCATATGGATCGTCGCTAGGTCGCTTTATCTGTGGTTGCTGCCTCTCACGTTGCCCACCGTCTCCTCTGCTGCTTGAGCGAGGTGGTCCTCCGTACCCGCCACCATAGTGCTCAGCGAGTTGGCGAGCATACTGTTCATCGGCTTCTAGTTGCGATTGCGGTGTAGATCCAATGCGAGGCGCTGCAGCTGGACGAGGGGGGTGAGGTGGTGGAGTCTGTTCTCTGACAGCGTCAGGATCTGACATTCCTTTTCCACAAATTAGCAACCGCCGGTGTGTAGTTTGATATGAACGTACCCAACAGAGCATTGAAGGCAGGCTCAACACGTCCTCCACTCGCGAACAAGACTGCCTTAACTACAGCCGTATCGATGCTTGGGAATGCCTCCTTCAGTGTGTTTTCTGCGGCTTGATGAGGACTGGTAGGGCGAGGTGGTTTTGCTGGTGGGGCATCTTCAACCGTGGCCTGCTTCCTTGATGCGGGGGCATCACTGGTCGTTAAGCCCGAGTCCTGAAAATCATCGTCGTCCATTTCGAGAGGGCGGACAGTTGTTGGTGATTCAGGTACGGTGCCTGTTGTGCTCTTGAACTAATAGCAATGAGAAAGCAGTCAGGATATGCTCGCAACTAATAACACTTCTTGGATGCGACGATATCCACTTACGGCACTGTCGGCGGAGGGTTTAGACATGGTTGACGTGTCTGTCAGGAACAACTTAATTCGTTCTTTGCAGATTCAAGATCAAGCGCGATGGTGAGTTTCAATCCGGAAGTCGTTCTTTCAGAGGTTGTTGGTGCTTGGGAATATTTAGGATTGGAGTTTCAAAGGGTCGGCTGGTAAGAGGGCGCAACGTTATGCGTCGTCAGACCCACGATGAAGGCGGCAATGCCAAGGGAGTGGCTTGTTGTGTATTATGTGGCTGAAGATCACATGAATAAGGTGTACATCCAGATTGTCACTTACTATCACTTGGGGACAAGAATCAAGAACTCAGATCGAGGGATGGTATTAATCATGTTGAGGCATTCGTTTCTGCCGTTTATTACTGAAGCAATTGATCAACTCTTTCCTTTCTCGTCTTTTGGGGAAAAGTCATCAAGAAGAAGCACATGACTTGGGGCGCGCCCGGGATGCAGAGGAAGCCTCATGGGTGCTTTTGTCAAGTTTGTGTGGCAGAAGCGGCGCTGATACTCCGCGAAATAAAAAGAAAGATGATCAAAGAATGGAGTGTGTATGAGTTGTGATTAGTCTGGCATGCAGGGGTTGCGATTTTGAGTCAAACAAAGCCAAACCTGGTGAGCGATGAAAAACAAGGCGTGAGGGATGTTGGCACGAAGGGAAAGGAGAAGAAGGGAAGGGGCCCATCAAACGAGGACTCCGACGAACAAGCACCCAGCCTAATAGTTGCAGTACAGTACTAGCAAAAGACAAGTTTCATACTTTCTACTTGACAACAGAATACAGCATAATATGCCAACATTCAGATGATTCCCAACCTCTGTGAATTCCTGCTCTCAAACTGTCACTGTCCATCTCAACTCACTCGGAGAATCCCATGGCTCCTGACCGTGCTACGCGTCGCTGATTGGCTAGCCTCCGCTGGAATACTTCGCGGCGAAATAGTACAAACCACCAATTCAGCTTCGAGATCTCTCACCAAACGCGAGCATCGACCGCCGCACCACCTCATAAATGATGGCCTATTTCCGGCTCGCAAGCCTTTCTTCCTTCCAACACCATCCACCCCTCCTCCCCCCTAAGTGCCAGCAACCTTCCATCCATCCACTCTCCACCACCATCATTCTGCTCTATAGAATAACGGCCACCCTGTTACCATAATAATCCTCGCTGTCGACGACCTTGCCAACCACCCGACGCCTAATTTGTTGCGCATTCACCTGGCACGAAACCAACTTGGGGCTTGGAGATCAGCCAACCTCCCCGTCATAAAACTCTGCCTCTGTGACCGACTCGTGCAACACCTTTCCTCTCCTCATCGCCCATAATAATATCACGATGGCCTCAATTTCAAAAGCTCCTGCCGTCCCTCCCAGCCGACGAAAGTCATCCTCGAAGCCCACCAACAGCCGAGTAGTCATCCTCAAGTTATCACCCGAGTCATTGAGGAAGTTCGACCCCGTCGCAACTCCTACGACTTCGAAGGAAGATGAAGCAACTCCGCCAAAAGAATCCGCACCCGTCACAACCACATCAGCTCCACCCGTCGCAACAAGCTCCAATGATGACAATCCATCAGAGTCGAATGCCAACACACCTGCCACCGTCGGCACGCCTAATCCATCATTAATGCCACCGCCAGCCGACATTGTCAAGAAGAAGGGAGGCAAGAGATCCGCTGCTGCGCTGGATCCCGATGCTCCTCCAAAAGTCAGAGGCAAGCCAGGTCCCAAGAAAAAGGCAAGATTGTAAGTTCTACCATTTCACACATCCGCGACGGTCTCATTGGGTTGGAAAACACAATGCCTACTTCATTACTACATTCGATCAAGTACTAACGTCTTGCGCAAAAGGGAGGATGGTTCCATCGATCACTCTGCCACTGTTCCTCGATCTGCCAATGCTGCACACAAGCTTGGTCCCAGAGCCAACCAAGGAGCCATCAATGCTGGTTTGCGAGCCCTTGATCGATCAGGGAAGCCTTGTCGCAAGTGGCAGAAAGGAGGATTCAAGATGAAGACTTTCACTGGGGTGGTTTGGGAAATTCCACGTTGGAAAGCACCTCCGAAGATCAGCGTACAAGTCAGCTCTGAAGGACAATCTGCCTCCGGTGACAGCAGTAAGGAGAACAAGGACAACAGCCAGCTCGAAAGCGATAAGAGTGTCAAGAGCAACACAGGTGATGTTGAAATGGGCAACACCCCAACCCCAAACATACCATCTCCACCGACATCCTCCCTCCCAGCCGCATCAACTTCTGCCGATACTCCAACCGCGATTGCCGAAGCAACGGCTGATGCAACTGTTGCCGTCTCTGCATGATCTGTTCCTTTCACCTACCTTTCCAAAGACGAGTGTCGCTGTGCATTGGGTTCCATTTTGAAAGGATTGGCATCTGACTACTTCGACCTGCTTCGTTACTATGTATTATTTCGTTCTCCGTCTGTTGTGGGCTTGGCTTGGGAAAATTGAAAGGCGTTGGCGGAAAATCGGTGCATTATGGAACACTAGATGGTGTGATCTGGCGTTTACTGGGGCTGCACTGTACATTGAATATTTGTGGCCAGATTATACTGAGAAATAGATCAATTTTCTCGTCGTGTGCCTGAAAATTGAACCTGACGAGTGTTTCGACCTTTCGCCTTTCGCTATGTCTGTTCTTCTACTGATACATGTGAATTCTTTGTACGCTGTACAGTCTCTTAGACGTTTACAGCCAACATTTTCCTGTACAAACTCCTTCATCAAGTGGCATCATTTAAGATATATATGCACAGGATAGTATGATCCACGCTGATATGATATCCAGGTGCCAATTGATTTTCACGTTACAGTAGTCAAGCTTGGAATCCCTTTCGTTGGGGTGACATTCCAGAGCTCAGGAGGATTACAATCTAGTCCTTAGTACAGTAGATAATTATCTACTACCGCCCCTTCACCATGTATACATACGTGACTCCCAGCAGTCCTTTCGGGGTAAAAGTGATGGTAGTGGATCCGAAGTGACCTTGAAATATTCAGCTGATGTGTGTAACCGACGTTGAAGCGAATCACTACTTAATGATCCCTACACCAAAGTGACAAAGGCAAGACATTGGAAATACTAGACTGATCTTTATCTAAACTCATGTTCCCTCTCTCAGTTACCTGTATTGCTCCCTCCAACTGCTGGGCAATGATGTCTTGTGACTTGGCCCAAAGCTTCCCCACTCAACTAGAAATGGCCTAGTACAGGCCCGACCGCATCACTAAATCCGTCAACACCTCCAACGTTGACATGATACCATACAATCTCCAAATGCCAAATCCCCGACTCTGAGCAGAATTCTTACGTGATAAAATGAATTTGCCAAAACTGTTCTTGCTCGGTAGACCTGCGTTTTAAAATTTCCTGTTCATTTTCTTGTTTCTGATCACTCGTTGGGCGAACACTTCATCATCACTTACCGACATACCACTCTTCAATCCCCACCTTCTTCCAGTTGTTAAATCGACGAATACCTTCTGCAACTAACGCAACAACCTTGAACTCTTTTTCAAGTCCATCGAATATCGGCCACAAAACTCGATTTTCTATACAGAGCACGGATTTCTGAAATCCACTTACGTCTCTATACCATGAGCAATTCCTACCCCTCGGGATCACCCGGGGGTCTGGATTCAAGCATGCCTTCTGGAGCCCCTGGCATCGTTCCACGAAGATCCTCTTACGCATCAGTTGTGTCTGGTGCAGCTTCACAATCATACTCGAGATCTGGGGCCTTATCCCATCTCTTCAATCAGCAGGGAGATTATAGCTACGAAGGAGGTTACCAGAACTATGGCGGACAACAACGATACGATCCTCGATCAACCGAAATGGAATTTGGAACAAGCGGGAGTGGCCATGGAAGGTCCAGCTCGTGGGGAAGAGGTGCGCAGTTGCCTAGCTTCTCGAGTGCTTTCCGGTCAGTGGTGAAGCCGAGCGGGCATGGACCGGTTGGAAATATTGCGGATCAGTTCTTCGTGCCGTCATATCTGAAGGGATCAAAATACGTGCAGCATCTGGAAGACGCGCACAAGGCGAAGGCGCTGGCGCACAAAGACGGGCCTTCTGCGCAGTCCTCGCAACCAGGGTCGCTTTCAACAAGTGCGAGCAGCGTAAATTTACATACCAAAATGGTCCCATCACATCGAGGTATGACATACGATCTCATCGAGAAAGTACCACCTGTTGAGGACGAAACGATGTCGCCACTGCCGTCGAGATGGAATGGTCAGGATAAAAACACAGGCTTGGAGTTGTTGTCGGACGGCATGGAAATCAAATACGTATCCGCAAAGCCAGAGCGGGAACGAGATCATGAAGCTTGTGCAGTGAGAGCAGATCACCCTATGCCTTCACAGTGTGGGATCTACTATTATGAAGTGACAATATTGTCACGTAAAAGAGAAGAGTAGGAGCTATTATTGGAACTGTATCTGGGGATGTTATTCTGACAAGACTTGCAGGAGCTCTATTGGCATTGGTTTCTCAGGCAAAGATGTTTCGTTATCAAGGTTACCCGGGTGGGAGCCCGAATCTTGGGCATACCATGGTGATGATGGAAATGCGTTTTGTGGTCGAGACACAGGGAAGGCTTACGGTCCACCATTCACTCTCGATGATACGATAGGCTGTGGCGTCAATTTCAGAAATGGCACAGCCTTTTTCACCAAGAATGGCGATCATTTGAGTAAGTTTGCGCCTCCAACACACTAAGGTTTGCAGCCGTAGTTTAATTTCTGACCGTTCGCCTTAGGTACTGCCTTCCGAGACATCAAAGGAAAACTATATCCTTCCATCGGAATGAAAAGGTCTGGGGAGCACATCAGAGTGAATTTTGGCCAGAGTCCTTTCGTATTCGACATCGACGGCATGATGGCGGTTAGTATTGTCAGTCTGCACAATTGAGAGTCTAAAGTTAATCATCGTGCCTCTTTAGCGAGAGAAAGCTGAGATTCGAAAGCAAATAGAAGCAACAAGGTATGAATCACTCAATTAGTTTGGTAATTTGCTAAATTAAATCTCTAGTACATCGAGACTTGCTCCGCCTCTAAGCGAGACTGAATTAATACAATCTTTGGTACGTCTATGTTAGTTTCGAGCAAACATGGTTACTGACTGGGAAGGTCGTTCAATACCTAACACATGAGGGTTATATTGAAACTGCACAATCCTTTGCAGCCGAAGTTCAATCAGAAAAGCAGGCGCTGAGTTTAGATCCGTTGGCCCCAATACAGCGCTTCAATGTCAAGCAAGACGAGGACGCTGGTCATCGACAAAGTGAGTCACTTCAGTTTCGCATGCACAGCTTAACTGATATGTCCCAGGAATTCGCGTGGCTGTTCTTAATGGTGATATCGAAAAGGCACTGAAACACACTAATGCCTACTATCCTCAAGTGCTGAAGGACAACGAGCACGTTTACTTTCGGTTGCGATGTCGAAGACTCATTGAAATGATAAGACAAGGAGCAGAAATGCACAGATCCAGCGTGTCAAATGGAGCAAAAAAGAGCAACGGCCACAATGGCGATTGGTACGACGACGTTATCAATCACGATATGGATTTGGATGATCATCAGCAAGCTCAATGTAACAACAATTGGGACAAGATGGAAACTGCATACGCACCCGACAATCACATCGAGTACGAGCAGCTTCTACAGGACACTTTGATTTATGGACAAAATCTACAGGCCGAGTTTCGTGATGACCCAAGAAGAGAAATTAGCCAAGCACTTCGCGATGCGTTCTCTCTTTTTGCCTATTCCGATCCTCTCGGTGAGAAGGAGGTTGCGCATCTTTTAGATATCAGTGGTCGAATTTCTGTCGCGGAAGAGCTCAATTCTGCAATTCTACGTATGTTATGAGTCTCCTACCTATCATGGACAGATATTAACTCGTCTGATGCAGTATCTCTTGGTAAATCCTCATCCGCGGCTCTCGAGCAAGTCATCCAGCAAACAACCGTCCTCCTAGAAGATCTTCAGGAAGGAGGTGGACCGGGCGCACTCGTCAATATTGATGACTTTGTCAAGCTGAAACCGACTCGTCCCTCAACCTCACTTAATAATTGATAAGTTGCTTTGTAAAGGCCGGAATATGCAACCTTTTCCCCACTCTGCTCATCATTTCCACCATCGACACCATACCAGATTTCGCTGAAGCCTCATTCCAGAATCGATACATTTTCTCTTTTTCCATAAGGCGTATATTTTATCCTAGGACGGTTGGTTGGAGACTGGAGTGAGAACGGACCTCTTCTTTTTTCATGTTGTGGTGTTTTTGTGCTATTGAAGGAGCTATTGGGATGGGTGTAAATGGGGATGGGATGGGATACGGGCATTTCAAGGACAAGGGAGGGTGAACGCAGTGCCTTCTTTTTTCCTCAAGCGATGGTTATTTCATTACGTATTCTTCGCGAGATGTTCAGAAGATATTTGCCAGGACGCCATTGATCGAAATGAGATCAGAGATGTATGTAAGCACGTAGGTAGGTAAGGGACGAACCGCACCAATAGATTGGTCATTGTGAATAAAGGATGAGGTACACCAGAAAGATGAAGTCAAATCCTAACAGTAATCATCTTCCGGCTGCTTCAGTGCTTTCGTTTGGCTGATGACGTGAGTTCTATGCAGGGAGGGAGGCAGGCAGAGAAACAGGTGTGTTGAGAATGCTGTGCTGTGTAAGGAGTGCTGTGCCTTGCGAAAGTGAAGAAGGGTGGTTGGATCATTCAATTGCAAAACTGTGCGGGTGTGTTGGAAACCGAGGTACAGCGTCTCTCGACTTGAGTTGAGACGGCTGACTTTGTGAGCAAAGAGCCGAGGAAGAGTGTGATTATTTTGGTACGGAATCGGTTTTAATAAGACAGTGAGATTGTGTTCTCCTGGGCGATTCTGAGCAAGAGGACCTGATAAATTTTGAAGTTTTTTATTCGTGATCTGGTAAGTTATGTTTTTTGGGAGTACTTTGATTTCCATTCCTCTTATCTTCTCTCTCTCTCCTCCCTCTTCTCCCCTCTCTCCATTTCTCCTCGCTCCCTCATGGTATCTCCCTTCCTCTCAAATTCAACTCACAAAAGTCAAACCAGAACAAGTACCCACGGGCAAGAAAAGTATAAAAGTATGAAAAGTATGAAAAGTAGTGGCGTTGACGCAAGTCCCAAAAACTTCGCCCGAAATTCCCCCATTGCCCGTTCCCATTTCCCTAGTTTTTTCCCCGTACTCCAGGTCTTTGATGAGGATGACCCATTTAAGTGATTTTCGACCTTCTTGTGAAAGATTTGAACCTTCTTTGCTCTCCGTGTAAAGGTATATATGTGGTGTAAAACATAATGAGTTCCCAAAACGCCAGAATTTCCCCCCGTCCAAAAAAACTCCAAGTGGAGTTGCAGTATACAATATCATAAACGAAATCGCTGGGGCAAGCGTGGGTCCCCAAATATCGGTGTAACATTCATGCCTCATGGAGTGTGTTGTATATATCCATGATGATGACGACAACACAACACGGCAAGTACAACACAATTAAATGCCTACACTCTCCATATCCCTCATCAACACGGCCATCTGCGCACGCTTCGCCGCCTCGGCAACCAGACTGAAATCTTGCAGGAAGAGAGAGGTGTTGTCTGTACTCCTGGCTGAGTGTTGAGGTGGTGTGGGTTGTTGGGCCTGTGTTTGAGTGGTGCTACTCGATGCCGAGGCGGAGGATGAGTTGTTGGAATGGTACGAGGAGGAGAAATTGGACTGTTGGTATTGGGTTGCGGAAGAATTCATTTTGAATTTCTTTTTGTTTATGTTTGCGTTTATTAAGTTGGAGGTGGGTTTGGTATTTTGGGATCGGGGAGTTTGGGAGTTGCGATTTGGATTGAGTGGGAGAAAGGTAAGATAAAGTTGGTAGAGATGTGTGTTGGAAGTAATTGACCCGGAAAAATGCGTTGATGGGTATGTATGACGTGAGGTTCCTGGAAAACGCAATACAGGCGTGAAGAATTGAAGAAACAAAAAGGTGCAAGTATAGTGGAGTATCTATGTGCACCAGATATCTAGATATCTAAGTTGGTGAATTGGTCTCTGGGGAAATCGAGCAGATTTGAAGTAGTACGAGGTATGAGGTATGTAGGACAAGAAGATGGCGAGCAAATGAGGTTTATGGATTATTATCTCACCCACGGGGATGAGTTACAACCTCGGTGGAAGAGAGACCGGAGCTGAGATAGGCTAGAGGGTGGAGGATCTCGGCTGATAGGGCCGTATGGATATTTCCCAGATGGAGATGCTGTCGTTGGATGCTCGCTGGAAAGACCTGGTCTGGCGAGACGAGCAAAGTGGGACTCTGTTGCAAAGTGATAATATCTGGAGAAATAGAAGCGGGCAGAGATGATGGACTTGCTTGTGCCAGATGGAGGAGGGAAGAGGGAGAAGAGGCTGTATCACAGGCAGAAATGCTTCTTCACACTACCGCAACTACTGCTGTACTTGGGAGCGAAAGAGGCTTGCCGGCAGCTGCGAGATGGTGTGCAATGATTAGACTGTATTGGACTGCTTAGTAGATTAGCAGCAGCAAGGGCTTTAAGGCCCCAACTTTTCACGCTATTTGGCCGAGAAAAGCCTTCACTCAGCGAAGCGGGCCTGTGATGATTCGCGCTGTGGTGGATGTGGCTTCTGGGGTCGTTCGATACCACAAACCTTTACCCCACGCTGTCAAGGCCAATCGACACGTCAAAAGAACGCTCGGAAAACCAATGAAAGCAGGAATTGCGCAGCCCAAGATCGAGATCGCAATCGTGCTATTGGATACCATGGTGGTGTAATAGGAGATCATCGCAATACACGTCGGTTTTTGCCCTTTCTTACATTTCATTGTTGACAGACTCGACTGCTGGCGGTATTGTCGCCGTTAAATGACTCGAGATAGCGAGTCTTGTCATGTCCTGTCGTTGCAAGTGTCGCCGGCCTTTTGACCGAGCTCATGTCGTTGAACATCCGCATCAATTTGGCAGTCAGATATGCCCCCCAATGCGGTCTAGCGTCATCGGTGGTTTTCGGATATGCAACTCGAGCCACTCTCACTATGCAGGTCCAAGGGAATTTGTTTGCAACGGAAATCGGAACTTTCTCCTGCAAATGAGAAGCTCGAATGCGCCAGATTGTAGATGCCCACTTGCCGACCAACCTGACGAGACAATTATCGACTTCAATCTACCGACCGACATACACTACTCACTGTACGCAGAAGTGACACCAGATATGCCTCAACGGGAGCCCACAGTCGGACGGCATCAGGACACTTCTCAGAAGGCGGCTTCACCTTCGAATCCGAGTTCGTCGGAGGCATCAAGCGGATGGTCCAGCATTTTCTCTATTCCTGCACCGGTAAAGATGTTGTTTGACAAGGTGCCCATGGTGGTTTATGCCCCAAATGAACTTCCACAGAGAGCCCCTAGGTCTGCAAGGCTGCCCAGCTTGTATGTGTTCAGCACCGCAAAGGATGCCGCTGCTGGGATGCCCTCCTTCAATCCGAGTTGTTTGAAGTGGCAGGTATGTTGTATCTGACTAGGTGCAAGCTTGACTGAAATTAACCGTGCTAGACTTTCTTGAACATTGCCGGCATTGACCATCGTCTGATATCTTCGAACAACCATGCATCACCGTCGGGCTCACTGCCCTTCCTTCTGCCTGCCGCAGGCTCCGCGCCATCACCCGATGGAGTCCCTCCAGTTGCTTCGAACAAATTCATTAAGTACGCCAAAGATCATGGGGGATTAGTGGAGGAATCATCAAGCTTGCGATATGAGGCATATCAATCTCTGCTTGACCACCGGATAAGAAATGCCTGGGTCAGTCGACCTGCTACACATTTACATTATGGCAATACTGACATTTCGCAGCTCTACACCCTCTATCTCGAGCCATTGAACTTCTCAGAGGTCGCCCACCCGCTTTACGTAGCTTCCACTTCCTCCAATTCCCTCGTACGAGCTTCGATATCAAATCAACTTCGCGCTGCAGCCGAAGCCGAACTTCTGAAACACTCTTCGATCATTGATGCAGCAGACCTATACAGCGAGGCGGACAAGGCTTTCGAGGCATTGTCGACTCTCCTGGGAGATGACGAATGGTTCTTTGGAAATGAAAAAGCCGCATTGTTTGATGCAAGCGTTTTTGCTTATACCCATTTGCTGTTGGACAAGAAGCTGGGATGGAAGGAGGACAAACTCTGTAGGGCGTTGAGACAGAGAGAAAATCTGGTCCAGCACCGACAAAGGCTACTCGTCAGATACTATGGAGGATCATGAATCAAACCAAGTTCGGTCCAGTCCCGGATCTCGGGCTGGTGGGTGGGCGGTTCAAAGATGCTAAATTCCAAATACTTCCGCATTGTGACTGCTCCGTTGGCAGGCCACGACTCAAAGGATGCCGAGTGTGGAGTGTCTCCTGACGTCAAGGGTGAATGATAGCTCGCACAAGATATCAATAACGCTGAGCACACGAGACTCCAAGAACAATCTTCGACCTAGAGCAATAAGGGCTTTGAGATATGGTACTGCTTGCATCCGAGTACATGGCCATTGTACCTGGGCATCTACTTCGCCGTACAAGTAGATGTTATCTACTTAGCACGAGCTTGGGCCAGTTGGGATCTCGTAAAGAGACGAAAGTGCACCTGCGCCTCTACGAAGATATCTTGGCCCTTTCTTGTCCTTGTCATCTCTGCAGGCGGCTTAGGAATCATCCGAAGGTGCGTTTATTGTTCAATACCGCAGCGAAGTCTCAGATATTGTAAATTATTGTACTCCGACAGAAGTTCTCCTCCTGCTGCGGAAAGGACAGGCAAGGCACTACAAGTTGAGGCTCGTTGATATTCCCGGAAGAATCAATCTATCCAGCATCGGAGGGCAAAATGGTCCAGAAATTGGAGTTTCGAGCTCTATCATTTTCTCTCGTTCCATTTTCATCCCGTCACTCCCACAATTGGCATTTTGTCAGCCTTGTGTTTCTGGTGCCGAGCATTCGGGTCTGAAACTACCCGCTCGCCGCATCCTCGTCATTGATCTCCCATGATCTCCGCCAACCGCTGCTGTGACTGGCTCGCCCGCAACACCTTATGCCCAATACGGCGCTTGGTATGGAGCTTGGGCCAAACGTTGTTGCGTGGTTTCCACCCGCCAAATCTCTCTCTCCTGTCTCTTGTCTCTCACCTTTCTCTCTCTGTGGTGAACAATAAGTCCCATGCTTCAGACGTCTGGCATTAGAGTCAGATATGAGAGTCCGGAGACGATCAATTGAAACAAGTTCGGAATTATATTCTTATCAATTCTGCTAATGTTGTCTGCTCTATCCGTGTGGGTTTGTCTCCCTCCTCATCCCAAAGCCAAGGACGGACTTCAGCTTTTCCATCCCTCCATGTCAACTTTGCACTGCCCAGCTCCTCTCTTGCTACTGTTAGTCCGATTTGTGATCTTCTGTGCAGGCCTTGGACACCCAAGCTGCCTGCCAAATCGCTCAATTGAGCTTTTAACTATTCGGCAAGTGCTGATCCCCTCTTGGTATTTGCCTTGGAATTGTTCGGAGCTCGCTTCCATCCTCCAAAGGCCGAGAATAGCTCGAATAGCTTCCATTGTCCCTGCTACATTGCTTGGAAGCTTGCTGCATTTGCTTTCAATGACGGTGCCGATGCGAGCTGTCCTCACCTAACAATTCCATAGCTGCATTTAGCAAGCACAAGGGAAACATGCTGCCAGAGGAAGCTATATATACTTCCTTCACGGCCTACAATTTACCTTCTTCCATTCTGCATCAACCTCAAACGGCTCTCATCTCTCATAACAATTTGTACAGAACAACCTTGCTTTTACATTCCAACCCTTACCAATCACAAACATGAAGGCTACATCTTTCGCCGCAACCGCTCTCTTGGTTGCTACCACTGCTGTCGCAACTCCAATTGATTACACACCACCTGGAGGAGTAAGTCATTTTCCCTTCCGCTTCGATGGGCCATTGCTGACTTCAATCAGTGGGGATCTGTTAAATATCCTCCCGGCACTGGCGAGAACCTCCCATACTATCCACCACCGCCTGGAGGTTGGGAGTCCGTCACCTATCCAGCAGGCACAGGCAGCGGAAGTGTTAGTGGAAGTGGAGAATCTGGGAAAACTGACGGCCCATTCACATTCACCAGCACATACCATGTCACAGCGGTGGGATCAGAGGTTCGAAACGGCACGACTCCAGCACCAGGACCAGCCGATGCGGTCGGGTTCTTCCGCTATGGTATCAATGCTCCTTTGAACACCATTTGCTACGTATGCTCACACGTTCTCTTTGATTGTCACGCACAGGCTAATCTAGTCAATAGAACATCACACTCCTCAATGTTGTTGGCGAGTATATGAGCCCTGCTCTCACAGCTACCCACATCCATCAAGCAGCACGCGGCGCTTCGGGACCTCCTCGCATTGCTTTCCCCAACCCTGTTGGTGATGACAAGTTCAGAAACAGCATTGGGTGCATTAAAGGTCCATTCCTTACTGGTGTGCTTGCCAACGGTGTTGATACTGGCACTGGCTTTACCGTCGCTCAGATTGAAGCCAACCCAGCGGGCTTCTTCACAGATTCGCACACAAAGTTGTTTTCTCTTGGTGTTGTTCGTGGACAACTTGCTTAAAGTATGGTGGCTAATGAAATCACGAAGAGAAAGCTCCTCATACTTAGGAATGAATGGAAGGGATGATGACTGGGTTATGTCTTATTATGAATAATGTCTTTACTGCGGCCGGCTGTACATATTATGGGCTTTGCAGCACTGAAATAGAGATAAATTGAATAATATCTTCAACTCCATCTTTCACTACTGAAATTAAATTCGTATCCTTCAAACACGGCAAAATGTTCTCTGAATTCACTGCGATATAAAATTAGAAGATGTACAACACCATAAATGACATGACCCTCCGTCACCAAGCCCCACAAACCCACCCAAAGGCGGTGAATGTGACACTCCCGTCAGGCCCCGCTTCTACAGCCTCACCAACTCTGTGACCATCAAAAATCACACCACACCTCTTCCCATCTCCCTTGCCTCTCCGATAATATCCACGTCTCTCTTCGCATTTTTTCTCTTTTTGGTGTACCTTCACAAACACCATGATTCTTCCATCCCTACAAGTCCCGCATGACTTTCCCAACCGCGACACGAATAATATTCTACTGCACCGCTGCTCACTCTGCCAGCACCAAGTCGAATCCTAGAGTACTGTTTCACTACCATCCAGATACCACGACAACGACAACAAATACTACTTGCGGTAGTAATACAAACTCGGGGATCTAGAAGCAAAAGCAGAAACATAAGAACGAAAAATGCATCGCATCGGATTTGCACACTCTTCGCCCTTTCAACAACATCGAGGCTTGCTCTCTCCCACACCTTCGTCGAATGGCGGATTCCCGTTCTCGCCTTTTGCGTCGCCCACGAGTGCAACGCATAAGTTTCGACGGTATGATGAGGATTATTTAGATGATGAGGTGGATGATGGTCAGGATGATGAGGAGGAGGATGGGGATGGGGATGGGGAGACACAGGATGAGAAGGATCTATTACTTGATCGGTTGAATGATCTGGTGCAGAAGCTGGCAGGGAATGAGGATTTGGGTGATGAGGCGCTGAGGAAGATTCATGGCGAGGTGGATCAGATTGAGAAGGTTGTGAGGGAGGGTGGGAGGAAGAGGATGAGTTTGGAGGAGGTGAGGAGGAGAGAGAGGGAGACTTATTTGGGCGTGGGTGAGGGTGAGGGTGAAATGGGTGGGAGTGATACCTTGTCGAGTGAAAGGAGTGCGAGTAGGAGTAAGGGCAGAGGAAAAGCGAGAGCGAGAGAAGCAGGATTGGGGATTAAGACGCAGCGATCACCTCGCCAATCGCCGAAGCGTGATTCACACCAACAACAGGAAGTTGGCAAGACAAAAGAGACCAACAACGAAGATCAGAAAGCCTCAGTAATTGCAGCAGTACAAGCCAGGAAAGTGGCGAAAGAAGCAGAGCAATTGGCAGAGCAATTGAGCGTTACTGTTGCGGAATTGATAGCGAGAAAGGAAGAATCAGATCATATCCATGACTTACTCGTCACTCGCGCCGAGCAAGCTACTGAGCGGCTTTTGGTGATGGAGTATAGGATTGCTGAGATGTGCGTCATTCCCTCTTCCCACGCTTTCTTAATCTCCCATTACCCCTCTCTCAAAAATTAAAAGCTAATATATAAATTCAAACCTCCAGGGAAGACGACTTCTCCGCCAACCAATCTGAGCTCAAATTCCTACGTATCCAACTCCAAGCCCTCGAGGCGCAATGTTCCTCCTACATCCCGCAAAATGAAGACGAGGAGTTGTCCGAGAGCATCATGAATTGGAAGATTGATTGGGAGGATATAAATCGCAAGTCGAGAGCCAGGAGGAGTGGGATTATTCTGCCGGAGTTGGGAAGAAAGATGAGTTCGGAGATTCCGTTGAGGAGGGAGTTTGTGAGGATCGAGGGTAGTGATGTGAGGTAGTGAGGTGGTGAGTGGATTGTTATGTTCCGATAAAGATGATATGGCACGATGAAGGAATGTTTGGAGTATAGACAAATATGGCGGGACCTGGAGCGCTTATCTTCTTTTCCAAGAAGGAAGATGAAATGAGGATCTTTCTCGACTGGAGGAAAGTTGTCTAACATTGAGGATATCAGAAAGAATATCTCGGTCCCCGCAAAAGAAATCCAAAACAAGACGGAAGGACAATCATCAAACGAGGATGATTGCAGAATTATGACTACCTCGCTACTGAACACCGCTTCACTTGCTTCAAGCATGGCAATTCAGCAAGATTATGGCCAGCCAACAGCTGTTTGTGAAGTTTTTAGGATGTGTGTGGGTGGGGCGAGCTTGGTATATTGCCGATTATTGAAGGAGTTAGATTTGAAATAAGCGAGGTACACACTGTTTTTGCAAGCTACTTGGGGAGTTGCGGTCAATGTATTCAAGGAAGGGAAGGCAAGGAAAGCCTTTCTATGCTGTGTGTGTGATTAACCTTTGCGAATGCGTTAGCAGATGCCTACCGGAGCAGAATGCGCCTGGTCGGAGGTCGGTAGATATTTCACCTCCTTGTGTTCGGTTGTATCGGGTTAGTCTAGACAGAGATGATTCGTGTTTCATTACTGCATTGATGTATTCATTGTACTGTAAGCTACATGATATGGAATTTTGCATGCCTAGATGATGAACGATGCCTTTAATTGATAATGAATTGATGATAAAAAAGAGTTTAATATATAGATGAATATATTGTTTCTTACATTTGCATGATTTCAGGTTTGTTCGTATTGAGATTTCCATGTTAGGCCTACGAGAAGGATATTAACAACTACGCTTCTTGCATCATGCAAAGCGCCATCTCCAAACAACAATCATACCCCAAACACCCCTGACAATTTCATGCTCATCGTCACAATTCCCAGCTTGCTCCCTATCATCGCTCAAGAATCCTCTTTAGCACCTAATCGATACCTTTGCAAACGCTGCTGCCCCTGTCCAGCCCTGCCATCAAGCACCGTCTCTCTTTCTCCCTCCCTTCCACGTAGATTCCCAGAATTTCGATACTATTCCACTGCCTTCCACAAAGCCTCCAGCCTCTGAATCTCAAGCCACACGTTCGGATCATTCGCCCTATTGAACCCAGACATAGCACTATTAAACGCCGAAGCAGACACCGCAGCATCTGGGCTAGTATGATACCCAAGATGATCATAATACAAACCCGCACCGCCCGAAAGCGTCCTGATGGAATCGGCCGAGGCATACATATTACTCACCATCATATTCGTCATTGCAGACTGCTGTTCCTGTTCCACGCGGAACTTTAACATCTTCAATTTCGGCTTCACTTGCTCGTATACTGCCTGTCGTTCGAGACAGTAGGCGAATAGCTCGTCGGTATTGCCTGCATGACAGGCAGCTTTGTATTTATTGCGCATGCGTGGGGAATACATGTAGCAGACGGTGGGCGCATCGCGGTAGGTGAGTTGGAAAGGCATGCATGGTGCTAGATTTGTGCCAGCAACAACCTTTTCGTAACATTCTTGACAAATGGGACACTCAGGCCAACCATACCACGCGCGATTTGAAACGGTGCTGTCTTTTTCGCATTGCAGAACCCCTGCCCATCTCCGTACATAATCCGCATATACGGCCCAAACACCCTGTTCCAAGGCTTCCAATAATGCATTCAAATACTCAGCGAAGCGAAAGACCCTGACGTTGAAAGCACAGAATAGTTCGGCGTTGGAACGGCTGAGTTTTGGCTTCGCTGTCACGAACTGTGTTACTCCGTGAGGCTCGATGAGGCCGTGGTAACAACCCTCACAAATGCCAAAGTTACTAACTTCTGGTATGAGATTGTACCAGTTTCCATTTGTTATTCCTTTGTGAGGAGTGCACTTTGGAGCGGCAACAACTTTGTTGAGAGTTTTGAGGAACGAGCCAAAGTCTTGTCGGCGTTTCAAAGCAAGATATGTCGTTACAGCGAGAGACGCCACTTTGAAATCGCAGGACTTTTGTGAGTATTTCCCCTGAAAGTTGTCTGCTCGGAATACAAGTTTCTCAAATTCCTTCGCGTATGGTGTCAGAGCGAGATTATCCATATAACACTCTTCGCAGAAGTTAAAGTTCCCTGCTCCATTTCGTAGTTGATACCATTGGATTTTCCAGGCGGTTATTGATGCTCCTGAACATTTGGGCACATCAAGCCTTGTACTGACAGTGGTTACAAATTCGGTCCATCCCTCCTGCCTGTCAACTTTTCTAGGGAGGATCTTGAAGGCCCGTTTGATATACTCCAAGCCCAAATCACAGGACCATTTATCATTCGGCCCTTGGACAGACGAGCGTTCCCCAAAACGGTCAGCAAATCCACTTCCAAGGATGATATCTTCGTAGCAAGCTTGACAAGCAATAAAATCTGATTTTGCAGTTGTCTCTCCGTTCTTGTCGGTGAACCATTTGACTTTGTCGGCCATGACTGCACCAGCGGCTCCTTTGCAATCGGGTATGTCCATCCGCCGGGCTATGTACTGTGATACCTGCGAGAAATCTCCGGTCTTACACGCAGTTGGCCATAAGCTCTTGGCTAAGCGAGGGTGGTAAAAGCGACATTTTCCCTGGGGCTTCACGGCCGACTCAAACCGAGAGTCAAACTGTGACCCACGTATGTAGTTATCGTAGCACCAACCACAGATAAGGAATGATGGAGTGTCAGGTAGGTAATGCCATGTTGTTTCGTATAAAACAGGTCGCCAGTCGGGGCAAATTCGTGCCACTCGTTTTGCATCTCTCGCGGCGAGCACAGGGGTGACAAGTATCGGAGGCTCATCGTCTATGAAGATGCTTTCGTCGTCTTTTCGTCCTCTTTGGGTTGGAGGATCCGAAACTGACATTTGCCCCAGATTGGAAACAATGTTCGACAGATTTTTCATTATTCCTGTCGAAAGAGAAACTGGCCGATACGGTTCGGGGGCCGGAGTCGTCTCCATCGAGATAGATGGATGTTGGTTTGTTATAGGATATAAGTTCTGCGTGATTGGTGGCGGTATAGAAAATGAATAATCTGTCTCTTGCCTCGAAGCTGGTGGTGGTGTAGAAAGCGAATGAATTGTATCCTGTGAAGTTGGATCTAGCCCAGTCGACAACTGGCTTGTTGACGGTGGGTCAGAGAATAAAGGAGTTACCTCTTGTCTCGAAGTTGGCGGTGGCGTCGAAAATGAATAAATTGTATCTTGCGAAGCTGGATCTGTCCTAGTCAACAACCGACTCAAAACAGGAGAATCATGGGATGGCTGCGTCGGCCCCTGGATTGGAGGGTGAATAGGGTTGAAATTAGCGTTGGTTGTTGCTGCCAATGGAGTCAACAGTTGCGTGTGAGTTGATTGCTGGAGTTGCTCTGTGGCACTTGCTGAGGTCTGTTGGTTATATGCCGCTGGAATAGGGACGTATTCATATGATCTTATCTGGGTCGGCTGCTTACTTTATTAGCTAGTCGTTGGGCTGCCAGATATTTAGACTCGTACTCACCAAAGTTTGCTGATCGAGTCTGGCTTGGATATTTGTAGATACAAGCTGTTCCTGGGCCATCTGACTGGAATAGTTTGCAGGCATGGGAGACTGAGTATTCCCAAGGTCAGACGCTGACAATGCATTTATTTGACTATGGGATTGAGGCTGGACTTGAAAAGATGGGTTGATGAATGACGAGTTTTGAGCTTGATCGATCCTGCTCTGATAATCCAAGGGCAGAGGTTGGACTGGAGAGGATGAGTTGGTGAATGACGAAGTTTGAGATTGATTAATCCTGCTCTGGTAGTCCTGTGGTTGAGGCTGGGCCTGATGGGGTGGGTAGGTGGTTGTCGAATTTTGAGTTTCTTTCATCTTGCTCAGGTAGCCCTGAGCCTTTGATTGAAGCACACCTGATAAGCCAGCTACGAGACCAGATTTCCGCGGTTTGGAAGATGCTAGGAAGCTCTGGGTAAGTTCATATCCTCCATCGCTTGTTGGGATCAAAGTTGCGGTGCTTTGGCCATGGTGAGCACTGGAGGATTCGGGAGTGTAGGTTTGATATACAGCATATTGAGCAAGTGACGACGAGGGCTGGGTAGAATGTTGATGAATATTAGCTGTTGTTGGGTTATTGATATGATTGGATAGTTGAAGAGAGGCTCGATTTGATGTAGGGATCCCGTGACGTGGTACAATATTCGTTTGGTTCCTAAAAGAGGACACTTGATGTGGATTCGGTGCAAAAGATATTTGGCTCGTTAAAGAAGACACTTGATGTGGCTGATTCGGTGCAGAATACGCTTGGGTTGGAGTAGAGTATTGTTGATTCGATGCAGAATACTGGTTGGATACAGAAAATGCTTGATTTGATGCAGTATATTCTTGGGTTTGTGCAGAATATACTTGATTCGGCGGCTGATATACTTGATTTGGCTGAGAATAGAACGATCCTGGTCGCGGAGGAATAGGGGGTGGGACAGCTTGAGGCGATTGGTATGAATACTGGACTGGAGTATTTTGCAGGTGAGGTTGTTGCACAGAAGGCGGTTGATTGAAAGATTGTGGTGGTGGCGCAAAATAAGGCGTTGAAGTTTGTGGTTGTTGTTGTTGTTGTTGCCAACTGCTCAACGTTTCCAAGCTTGCTTGGCTAGGAGGAGGCGGCGGACTTGCGTAGTAGTCATGGCTGGGAGGAGCTGCCGCACGGTAGCGCGCCTCTTTCACAGCTTCGGCATCCTCCATGTTTGCTGGATACGGTGTTGGTCGGTTGTACTCTATTTTGAAGGTCAAAAGTCAAGATTCAAGCACACCAAAAATAAAATTATGCAAACGGGTCACCGATGCGACTGTATATATAAAGGACGCCATGGAGGGGTCAGTAGGCATCCAGACCGGTTATTTCTTGGGGGCAGTGCTACAAGGCTTTTTCGATTTGGGGTACTGTAAGCGAGGTCCGGATGTAACATTGCAGGTACAATCTTTGTAGTCTCCTTCTTTATCTGTTATAAAATCTTATATTTGCATAAACCTATCTTTCAGAACCAGGCCGATCTATCACTAACTTAGCTTGAGATTCCCGATATACCATCTAAACCACGTCCAATCACTAAGCTGTTGGGCAACATCTTGACACCCTGTTGCATCTCCCATGTCTTTGCTAGTTTTTTCCCACTCCCTTAGCCACCCAGGCACCAGATGGTCATGGTATGTCCAAGTATCTGGTTTCTTGAAAACGTGATCGTCAGGTTCGAGGGTTGCTAGAACTGTGGAACTATATCTCTCGGGTCGGTACCAGGAAGGCCTTTGGTCGACCCTCAGCTTCTCAAGCTCCATTCGAATCAGTTCATCTATCTTTTGTCGCACAAATCTTCCCCAGAATATATCATATCCATAGCTACCATACTCTTCCTGACACCATGTTCATGCGCTGGTGTAAAAGTTCTTGAAAATGCAACAATGGAAAGGATAAGTCCCCACGAAGAACCCGACATCCGGTCTTCTTATTGTCCGCCCACCCATGCCTCGCTTGAACGAGTCTACCTGTGGCAGATTGTAACGACGTTCTACTTCATTTCGCGAAAGGATTCGAATTTGAGGCTGCAAAACCAGTGGGTAGTGTCCTTGGTTCAAGATTTGAATTTTCCCTTAGTATCTGGGGAAATATTTCCCAGAAGGTTATGATCACAGCCGCTCTAAAGAGTCCAACTCATTTCAGAGATTCTAACTTTACTTGGCACTGTACTGGGTCTTGGTGTTGAGAGGGAAGATAGAAGAACAAAAGGAAAGGATTAGATAGAGTAACTTGAGTAATACTTTTTGCAGGATTATAACCAGGATAGTGACGATCTAATGTCTCTTGGACCGTTTAATCCAAATGATACCCCTCCTCCCTAACCAAACAATCCGCCATCGCAATCGCAAACTCTCCCGTCTGAACAAATATATCCAGATCCGACTCCTCCCATTAAACACCTTCGATAAACTGCATTACGAAGCTTCCAGCAACGATAACTTGGTACTCAGCCATGCTCGATCGGAATGCTTGGGGATTTTTAAAAAAAAATCGTTTCAGTCTTCAATTGATGGTCCATCGGTACCTGAGGTAGACGTCAACATCTACCCAGACGTATTTGATAAGTCGTCTGAGTGATAAGAGGACAGCTATCTCACGGTGGGAGCAGACGGTTCTGATGATGAGGTAGGGGTAGAGGACGTCGAGGAGAGAGGGGTTTGGAGGTGGCTTCTTCCAAGGTTGGTGTTCTTGAACTTTGAATTTTCTCAGGCTTTCGATCACTGGCTTCCAATCAACAGGTTCTGTAGCAGTTTTGTCGGTATTTGTCAATTTTTGAATCAAATTGAGTTTGGTTTAACGATGAGAGAGATCTGACCAGGAAGTTGACTTGCGGTATAAATACACTTTCTGCTTCACTGCTGTAAGCAGGCAACGACAGTAACTAGCTAGGGACCCTCATTCCAACCAGCCCTTGCAAACTTACAAAAGATGAACAGCTTTTAAACAACTGATAATAAAAACAAATACGTACCGTAAGTGTCCATAGAACCTCTTAGTGCTAGATCATGCTAATAATTGAGATATCCTTATTTTAGAAGGCAAACATGGACATCGCCACCAGCACAAAAAACGAAAGAAAAAGGGACGAAAATGGTCAAAGTGGAAGCTCGGACTTTGCCGATTTGTGAGTAGTGGTTCACTCCCCGCATACCATAAAAGATCGTATGCAACCTCGAATACCTTCAAGACGTTTGCCTCTTTCCACCCGAGGAGGAAGGACTATCCTCACTGCAGGTCACTTAACCTTTTGCTCCACTTCAGCTTCAATCATTCAGTCTTTTGACTCTGAATCAAGATGATGTTCTTGTGCTTCTACACACAATTAAATTGATGTTAAACAATGCACGCTTGAAGATTCTAACCACTGCTTTGACAGAAGACTACTGCTGAAGACTCCCCTGCCTTTGCCTTTGCATGAGAATGACCTGAGGCTCATACATAAAAGTATTACATTGAATTTGATACATGAACAAGTAAGATACAATTACTCTCTGATGCTAACTCCCCACTGTCTACTACTGCTCAAGACGATCCGTCTCGAAAACAGGAGGCATAAAAGCCATACCTACAAAGAAGTTAGATTTCATCCTGATAAGTTCAAAAAGGAGTGGAACATACCACCACCTCCAGTACCCTTCTGGTCACCCTCCTGAACACCGCCCGCAGACCTCGAGATAACATGCTTCCTCAGCATCGCCAATATCTCACTATTCTTCCACCTCGCAGGCACAGGACGATATGCAGGCTTGAAAGTTCCAATTGTCTGCGCCCACTCTCCACTCCTAGCCTTACCTTGCCTCCACTCATCGGTCTCCAGCTCAGGTCCAGTTTGCTTCCCCGCATCGGTTCCTTGCGCAACAGGTGAGCCGAGATCCTTTCCTGCTGCATTCTTCGTAGCACCATCTACCGCAAGGCCTGCTCCTTCAGCTGTCTCCTGTGATGTTGGTGTTGGCTCTTGCGTCGCCCAGTAGTAGATGTCCCAATCATTCTCGTCGAGGAATAAATCGAATTGTTGCATTTGTGCCATGGTCATCTCTCGTAAATGTGCTTCTGCGAATGTGGACATGAGAAGATCGCTCTCGAGGGTTCCTCTCTTACGGGTTTGATCTGAAATTCGGGTACCAAGTGTTAGCTTCATTATGTAAAGAAGACATATTGAATAATCTAGAAGGGGATACGAACATAATAATCTGGCTCTCATGGTATTCCCATCCTCCCCCAGCCTCCTCAATGGCTCGATCTTAAAGCTTCCACCTTCTAACTCTCCAACAGCCATCTCAGCAGCCGATCCAACCTCCGCCTGCTTTTGTGTTCCACCAGTCATCCGCTCTGTATTCTCTGGAATCGAATCCTCAGGTGCAACGTCTTTGTCGCCCACCGACGATAGGAGCTCCGGAGGGGCTTTATTCGCACCAACTGAAGGTAGATCATTTGCAATCGTGGAATTGGTGTTGGTAAGGTGTGGGTTGAGCGGCTTTTCCGTCTGGATTTTGCGGTGCTCTTCTACATTTGGGTGTGTGGTAGATTTGCCGGGCGTGGACATGCGATAGGAGGACGAGGAAATTGGCCTGCTAAAGACCAGTGCAGGTCTCAGCGAACGGAAGGCTAGTCGGACGGTAGACATGTTGTATATTTATTGTCTTCACAAATTATCTGTGATGAGACTTGATGGAGGTCGACTCGCTATTCTCATAGAATACAATACCTCGGACCACGATAACTTTAGGCTTGGCGCACGTCCCCGCGTCATGGACTTTTGGAAAGGGAAGGTTGCTTACATTAAGCTTTCTGATTGGTTAATTCAAGCATTAACAACAGAGCTTCCTACACATTTATTCGAGCTTCTTTCGGAGTTCCAGGGAAACATTTTGTAGAAAACGAATGTTACAATGCATTTCGTTTTATAATTTGTCCTTATAGAAATAAATTCAGTTTATCTCTCCCATTTGGCCATCCTCCTTTCCTCAGTAGCTGTTAAGCAAGTATCAGATCTAACACGCAACGTTACACGATCGGCAATTTCTTTCATAGAAAACCATATACGCTACCATTTCAGATTGCAAAATAGGATAGAAATCATTTGCACCCTTCTTGTGTTTTTGGTCCAGACAGTGGTTGGTCCTAATCGTCCTGCCATTTCCAACATGTTCTGCACCCCTCCGGAACTAAGGTAATCAATCGAATTGCTTCCATTCAAATGTACCGATCTTGTAATTAATTCTTCCTTCTCATTTTATAATAGTGATTATGTTCGAGTCTTGAATTAGATGATGAGGAGGTGGGTACGGCATGATCCGAGACTGGTAACGAGTTTAGACTTGACGCAGCTACTGTGTCTTTGATCGCCTTTGAACTAAAGCCATCATCATCCAAACCGTGGTGTGGTCGAAATTTTGTGTCTGCAAGCTCTCGGTACTTGAGCATGTATTTCCCATGTTTGTTAGTATGGCTATGCATGGACTGACTTGAAGCATCTGAGTCGATGGAAAGTTGCTTCTCTCTATGTTTCCCGATGCTCTGGTGATTGTCATTCGAGGAAGATGACCATCGAGTACCGGTTGAATGATGCGCTATCATGGAATTGGTAGAATTCTGTGTCTTATTGATGATGAAAGTCTTCGATTTAGTTGTTTCGAGAGGTGGATCACTCCGCTCCCCTTCGCTTCCAAACACAAACTTTTTCCAGAGATCATCGGGATCCTCTTTTGATTCTTTGCGTGGTTCGGTTGTTTGGGTGTGGTTTTCTACCACCTTTTCTCCAAATCGAATGTCGGTGGTTGTGTTCTGTGCAGCTACCGCAGCCTTACTCTCAATACCTCTCCAGTTGTGCGATATTTCCTGCAGATTCTTGCCTTTGAGCACGGAGTCTGTATTAGATTCTTCCTCAGACAAGCAAGAGCTAGCCGTCGCGGGACTTTCATAGTCAGAAAGTCTATGAGTTCCATGTTGAGGAGCTTGTTGGTTTCGCCCATTGTTACTCATTGTACCACCCTGTGAGTTAATAGAGCGCTTTTCGTAGTCAATTGCGTACTCCGTCGCGGGTGATGACCAACCACTGGGATCCTCAGCGTGAAAGGTAGGAGGATTGTGACGGGAAGGTAATGCACTGACTCCAGGGCTAATAGAGACCATTTGATTTGAATTTTGTTGTCGATGGAGGCTGCTGCTGTCACCAATATTCTCTTCCTCCAGTGGTGCAACCCATGTTCGCCATATTTCATTGTCAAGTATTTGAGAGCTACTCATACTGGTCTTTTGAATCCCAATTTGGGCTGCAGTACTCCTAGCAAAGTCTGGAGAACTTGACCGGAACTGGAAAAATATCTTTGAAGACTGTGGCTTCGGATGTTGAATTGATGCAGTGGAGGAAGAGTATCTCATTTGACTGTTGCTGGTTTGGTTTTCCATGGTCGCTAGGTGGAGTGATATCGCAAGACTTTCGTCCACGTTATCTTCGATGTGTGAATTGACAGAATGTTGTCCATATTTGGGTTGCTCAAACTCATGATCTGAATTTATCTTGTGGTATGGTGACCCATAATCTAATATCTTGATCCGATCATGATCTTCCCAATATTGCTGCCGATTCCGATTGGATATATGCGAGTTGTAAATGTGAAGCAGTGGACTACTTCGCACAACCATCTTAGCTCTCTCCTTCCCAGTTGAGACCCATCTCCAATGGGGGCCTTCTATCATTGTCCAGAAGCATAATACTAGATGATATTGATGTTCGGTTGGCCTTCATGGGAATCGTTTGCAGCGTTTGGCCATCAACTTTAGTCATCCGTGTACTCGAGCTCACATCAGGACGTACAGTTTGACCCATAATGGATATTCTGACATCTGTCTTCAACGATGTTCTGTTGAGAGTGGAATTGTGAACAAGTGCCAAGTTGGGGCCCTTCACTCTCAAAGGTGTTGATGTATATCTTGCATTCCCCAACTCAACTAGTGGTCGATCTCCTTGTGATATCTTTCTCCTCCTTCCAACATTATCTTCGCCTGACATTGACTTGAAGACAACCTTTGCGGGAAGCAAGGTGTTAGATCCAACCCAGTCTTGCTTTTTAAGCAATCTCTTCCTCCTCTCTTCAGCAGATAGCCCTCTTTTTCTCTTTGCATCATAAATATGTTCTGGGAAGTCGTCTTTCCGCTTTCTTTTACCTGGCGAGGGCGGGGGAGTACTTTCATATATATCATCTTTTCCGTAAGATTGCCATGGCTGGACCGATAGTTGAGCCGGTTGACTATCTTCGCTGAATCGCTCTCTTTTGATGTGGACCATCACATCTCCATTGTCATGTACCTTCCTCGTCGTTGACGGTCTTTTGGCTGGACTCTTCCGAATTTCAGACCAAGCAGGATTACTCGAACGAAGACGCTGGGACGGTCTTGTATGTCGATGGACCCCAGTCGACTTAGGTGCCACAGGCTCAACTTCCCAATAGGCTCCTGTACGCTCTTCCACCACTCGATTCAAGATATTCCATTTAGCTGGAGGCTTTTCGCGCGAGTTACTTTGCAGGTTTTTTTTGGCTCGGGCAAAATGTTGCTTCTGCTTTGAGTTTTTTCCATTACCCGCTTTCATGTGCCTAGCAAGGCGGCCGCCTGTCCAGTTCATGGAGGACGAGGAATGAGCAGTTGTATTATGCTGATCTTGTAGAGAATTTTGTAGAGATAACACACGAAATGATAATATTCTGGATGAATGAAAAAAAAAGTGTCGATGTGTCAAACAGGTTGTAACTTAAGATTGTACAAACCGTAAGAAATACTGCTTGAGAGGTGCAGGCCGCTCCTTCCTCTCTGGCGGAAGTCACGCACCAGCCTTCGATCGGTTGTTTGGACACTGAATCCCACGAATACTCTGAGCCCCGACCACGAAGCTGTAGCTAGAACGTACCCAACCAAAATTGATTTCTATCAGAGTACTAGGCAGAGATACACGAGAAAACAAGACGTTCGAGTGTGTTTGAGCCTGCCAGTTCCCCCTCACCAGAAAATGAATTATTCTACACATGATTACACCTGAAGTAATAGGCACTTACCTAGCTTACTATAAGTATGGTATGAGATATAATATACAGAGAGTATGACTTTGACTTACATTATCTCCGGACTTGAAGAAGAGGAGAAGTACAGCGAACATGCCATCTTGGCAAGACGTCAGACCCCATTGCTCGGCAGAGAATTTCTCGCTTAAGCAGGCCCGCACCACTAAGACTGCCTCCTCTTTCGCACACTTTCATAATGTTGCATAGACAAAGGTGCCTTCACAAAAACACAACAGTTCAGGTGGTGTGGTGTAATGGTAGCACGTGACGTTGTGGCATGTCTCTTAACAGACATAACTACTGCTGACCCGTTTCAATCTGGGTTCGATTCCCAGCACCGCCAATAGTTCGCTATGGCAAATTGAAGACATACGGCGGTTCAAATCCGCTTTCTCAAGGTTAATTTTTTTTTTCGGTTACTGGAGTGTTCCCTTTTACCTATGCGTGGGTATTTTATTGGTATATCCCGGTTTCAGTAGTACCGCTACTCACTCAACCACCCAGCCGAAATCGTCCAGACCTTAGGTAATCTCCGTAACTAAGATTGTAAACTACTTCAACCACCACTTTTTATAGCTCTGTGAACACAAATAAGTACTCATAGTCGATGCTTCAATCTAACCTTCATTAGAGACAGTGTGCAACCAACAGGAACCCTCTCCTTGGCTACATGTTACCAACAATAATCCTCAGATTGTCAAATGGCCGACCAGACACAGGTTTCTTTTCCCCATGAGACAGTACCGTTGGCATATCGAGCCATATCCACGTAAAGAAAGCTCCTTATTTTCATATTTGTTTCAAAAAATGAAGATTCAAGCTTCTGTACCTTCTGGACATTTGGTGGCTCTAAAGGCGAGCTTGTAACATGCGACTCCAATTTCTTTAGTCTAAATTTGGAGGGTCCCATCTCCCTTAGCTACTCGATTCATGAACAACGATATTCCCTTTATCCTTTCTTTATGTTCAAGTACAAGCATTGGTTTGGTCACTGGAAGCTAACATCAGATGTGATTTCTATCTCTGCTTAAAATTTACAAAGTAAATAGCTTGGCCAATGATGATCATTTCTCATATATTTTCACATATACAAAGGCGTTTTGGTAATAATAGTATAATAATAGTAATCCAGGTCTAAAGTTGACGGCTTTGATGGTTCTAGTAAATTTGGATATCTCCGTACACTTTCCATCTTCGCACTCCGCCCACCATCCCGCATGCGCCATTTAAACGACAAAGAATGTATGATCAAAGAGATACCAAACATTTCTTACCAAGAAGGGACATGTTAGCGTCGTGCAGACTTTGTGATACTCTCAAAGCTGAAAGTGTAGTTCGCTTTTAGTGCGACATTTTTACGGACACATTTATGACAAGAATTATATGGCATGAAGAGTTTACAGGACAATTATTACTACTTTGTCAACAAATACATGACTACAATATAAGGCTTGTCCATCTCTTTGTTTCATATATCGAGAAAGATAAGTGAGGTATGTGAGCTAAGGTGGCTGATGGGTAAGGAATGAAGAGTGTACAGCTGAATACCAACAAAGGTGGAAAGAACAAAAATGAACTCTGAATTCATGATCTGTGAGTTACTAGGTTGTGACGGATTAGGTTAGGGATGAGTAGTTTCCAACAAGTAGTAAGCGATATATAATATGTCCAACTCCGACATCTGGTCCTCCATCTGTCTTTCTTAACATCCTCGGACCCGAGTTCCCTTCTCTCGACACTACTTCTCTTCAATCACAATCGGCAAACCTCGTGCCCCCTATCAAACTCATCTAGAATTAGAAGCACTCACTCAGAGACAAAATCAGTCATGTCTCTCACAACTCACGTGAAGAATATCGTCTTGGTTGTCGCATTGACACTCCTTGTCAATAGTAAGTGCTCTCTTCCTTCTCTACATCCTCGTCCAAAGTCTCTCTCGACTGTGGCTTGATTTCACTTCCTCTCATGATGCGCTAACATCTCTTCTCTACATAAGTCGCCAACGCAGCCGCAATACCCTCTGCAAGAGATACCAGTGACACTGGTAATGTCAATCACAGCCCCGATGGCTACAACTTCACCCAATCAGCTACCTTCAAGAACGTCTCTAGTGACACCAGCGACAATACTAGCGACATGATCCGCGTCTACAGCACCCCGGCACCTCAATCCGAGAACCCTTCCGAACAAGCCAAGCGTACTCTCGAGAGACGTGGTCTCAATTGGTGTCACACCAGCACGTTCATCAACAAGAGCTCTCCTGCTTCTCCATTGGCCATTGATGTAAGCTTTCGTATCGTAGATTTCTGACTCTCAAATGAAGTAGTTGTTCTTGTTGTGTTGAAGGTGCTGATACTAGAGCTTTTAAATTTTAGTGTCTTGTTCTTGCGCGCCAACAGGAGCAGGCCTTAACAACCTATATTGTACACAGTCCAGTGTATTTCCAATCAATTATGTCTTACCGTAGCTGCAAATGTAAGCTCTCCTCTATGTGCAATTATACATCTCCAAACGAAGCCCCCTCTGCGAAAAAGAAACTTGATCTCCCAAAACGAAGACAATGAAACGACACCACTGACCTCGACTAGTTGCGATGATTGCTCCGCACGCCCGAATCCGACTCGGCAGCAGCGACTTGGCCGATCTCATCTATGACTCAGTCCGACGATTCCAGTGGTTCGACAAGGTTGGGGCCGAGGGAGTCGTGCCTTGTGCTTTTCGAAATAGCATGAGGTTGTACGAGGGGCGATGGGCCATCTTTCACAACTAGATTGAGAAACTTGGGTGTTCTCTTCGTGATCCTGGATTGAGTTTTTTGTTTTGTTTTTGGGGTCATGGAGCTGAGACATAAGAAACTAAACGGTTGTGGAATCTTTGAGCAGCATTCTTGCGTTGCGAGTATGGAATTGGGGATGAAGCAGATTTTTTCTTTAGGCGAAATGATCGTGATGGGTTGTGGTATCCCTCTTCCATCTCAGATTCAAATTGAGGGAGGCCAACTTCTTTCAATCGATATCTTTCTTTCATGATCTCGTCTAAGTCATGCCTAGTCTCAAATATTAGCTGTGAGAGGTTGTTGCGGGCCAGTTCGGGACTCACTGTAGTATTACTTGTGCTGTTTTTCAACAAACCTTTACAAGAACCAATTACCTCCCCAGAGACTCCAAAACATCACCATCGCAACAAACCCAAACTTAGTCTTCATCTTACGATCCAACAACATACATACAATCAAACAGAAACAAAGGGGTAATGAAAACAAATCATCAAATTATTTTCTACTCCTTCCATGTCCGGGTATCATAAACTAAGTGTAAAAGAGCAAAAATTTCTTTCTTGCCCACAACCGGCCCACCTCAAATCTCACCCAAACGCCTCTTCACAAATTCCACCCATATGCCTAGATCTTCCGTGATCTCCAACATCCTCCCTAGATCCGCTGCTGTGAGTCTTTTTCCCTCCGTCTTATTCATCAGTTCAACCACATTCTCGCTTGTGACCTCTACCGCGCCATTGAGCTTGATGTCAAATCCAATATTGGCCGTGCGGTTCTTGAAGGGGAAGATAACGAGTAGGCGTGGGAGTGGGTTGGTGGT